>SNQJ01S0019186.1:125960-151206 GCA_010110895.2 Picea sitchensis | reverse complement strand
AGGGGGGGTAATAGGGGAGGGATGGACAAAGGAGAGAGAGAGAGAGTGATGCATGACAATGTAAGGTATAGGTATAGGTATTTCCATGCCTTGTGATGTTTAGGTCTTTCCATGTCTAGGTCTTACCATGTATAGGAGTGTGAGAGAGAGAGAGAGGAAGACATAGAGGGGGGACAAAGAGNATAAATAATGAGAAATTTATACCACTTTTAGCCACAAAATATATTCCTTTAACATATTCAACCATGTTCATTAGTTCATCATCAATATATTATTGTATCATAAACATTAAAATCCATCAGTGCATAATAAAAAATAATAAACACATCCACACAATACACAGTACACCAATATTTATGTGGAAACCCAATGTGGGAGAAAACCACATAATTATTTTCTTATATGTCAAGGATTACATAAAGGAAGCACAAACTTCCAATTCTCTAGCTCCATCCAGAAGGAGGCTCCAACCCCCTAGTTTCTTAGGATCCAATGTAAAGGAATATCCAACTCCCTAATTCTCTGGCTCCAACCAGAAGGAGGCTCCAACCCCCAGAGTTCTCCGGCTCCAATCGGAAAGTGGCTACAACCACCTAGTTCGTAGGCTCCAACCTGAAGGAAGCTCTAACTCCCTGATTCTCCGGCACCAACCAGAAGGAGGATACAACCCCCTTTCCTTACCCCGTCCAACCGCCCTGAAATATAAATGTCAAATGTAGACAACCTATCACTATCATTGAATCAATCACTTCCATTGTCACTCTGTCACTGTCATCCTGTACCAACACTCTATCACAACATGTACCAACCTTCTTCAAATATTTCCTTCAGATCTGTGACATGTTTCTACTGCAACACATGGGTATCTTCACCCTTCTTAATTGCAACTCGCAGATTTCCACGTCTATCCTTATTGCAACTCATAGACTACCACAAACTCACCCAATTTCATTGTCACTGTCTATTTTTCTATCAAACTATCACTGTAAACCTGATACTCAAAACCTATCACTATAATGTTATTAACCAAATCAAATCTACTTACCAAAACCACTCAACCATATGCACAATATCCCCAAGATGTGCATCAACCAAGACTACTCACACATCAACTAGATGTACTATGCCACATCATCCATAAACCAAGTGCCAACAATTTCCTTCAACAATGTACCAAGAATGTACCAATCATGTGTCAACTACACAATACTATGACTCATCAGGATATACCAACATCATCAACTATATATCTCAACATGTACCCCACATGTACCTCAACCATATAACAAAGACATATACCAATATAACCATCAAAATTTCTCTATCAATACATCACATTGTCCATAACCAAATACCATAAGCCCTTACATCAAACCATGTGCCACAACCTCTCTGTTATGTGGCCTCAAGCATGTACCATTCATAAGCCAATCATATACCAAGACTACTAACAAATGCCTCTCACAATGAACCACAAGATATGTCAATAAAAACAAGCTAAGTGCACGTGCAATGTGCCTCAACATATATTCCTCAAATCATACTCTACAACATATATCATACATTCAAGAGGGAATATACCAAACCTCACCAAGTCATGCATCAAGCATGCTCCACAACACCACTAAGATACAATCTCAAAACATAACCATGAACATACCTTTAACTCTGTAGTATCCCTACTCTATCTTATCTATGACAAACATACATGCAGTCTCTCCTCAGATCCTGCAACCTGGAACAAGCATCTTCCTCCTTTCCCTTTCTACAGATCCATGCTTTCCCTTTCTACAACTCGTGGGTATGTGTAATTTCATCCACCATGGCCCGCAGATGTTTGTGCCCTAATTGATTTGCAGCTCACGGATAACCTCAGAAACCATGCAATAGTCTCACTCTTTGTTTCTCTAAAACTTTCTCTCCTTTAGACCTTTGTTGCCTCAGACCTATGCTTTCTCATATTTGTCAATGTATACCTGCAAATAATCTTTCACAAAATGGATATTCAATAAAGTTCAATAGGTAGATAGGTGATAATAGGAGTCCATTGCTCTCTTATTTATACTTTTCCAAGTTCCTTCCTCTAGAAATTTGCTTGTAACTGTTTTACCCCTTTCTTCATCTTCTACGGCTAACCCACTTTCTTGTTGCAACTAACTTTCCTTAATTAGTCAACACATAACGCCTTTACCCTTCTTGTTGTTGTTGCACGAAATTGCAAGTAGTTAGCACTCCCTGGTGTATCGTGACAAGGGACTAATTGCCTCTCGTGGATCCTTGAAATCTGGCGGTGGTGAGTTCAACAATCACCTGCGGGTTTTGGTGTAACGACAACCGTGTTACCAATAGTTGTAACCACTTCATTATTTAATTCATTTCTTTTACAACCAATTTGACTAGGGAATCTTCTTTATGATTTTATAGAATATTTTGACTTCTTGTTGACCTTATAGGGGCTTCTAGATTACTCTAAATGGTTCTCCAACTTCTCAAGGCCATATCTCCCTAACCGTTAGGAACTATGTGATGTACCAAATATCATCAGAAATGACATGACATGTACTATCCATCCATGATAGTCTTACTTGCATATTCACCAATCTTCATGTCGTTATACCTCAAACAAACTCGGGTCCCTTACCCATACCTTTGTGATACCAAAATTCACTACCGGACTTCTCCATGGGTTGACATCAATCTACAAGATGACTCTCGAAGGGTCGACATCAATGACAACCAATTATCCAAACCAACATTCCATCAACCTAAGCCAACTTTCCAACAATCTCCCCCTTTGGCATTGAAGACAACCCCAACATTGATGGAAACACTTAGTCATGGAAACAATCATGCTCATGTTCCATTTGATCATCGCTCCTCATCAATGTTTCTATCTCTCCCCCTTTGATATCAATGGAAAAGGGTACCTCTCTTTAGGGTTTCTCCCCCTGACTGAACTCTCCTTGGGGCAACGCCCCCTCTTTGCATTGTCCTTTGGACTTCTCCCCCATGTAATTTCCTTTGATATTTCTTTTTGTTTCTAAGCCGATGATTACTCTCTCTCCCTTCATCTGAATACACTACTACATATGTACGAAAAAACCGACGCCGTACTCCGACAGTATGGATAAAATTGTCTGTAACGTCGTATTTTAATTTTTGTTTTTTGTATTTTTTTCAAAAAATCCCGAGGTTTGTTGACTATTCGACAACATGGTCTTTATTGTCAGCTATCCAATGGTTATAGGTAGCTAATTTTTGGATATCCGATGGCGTAAGGGTTCAATGATTCTTCTTACCAACTATTGACAAAGTCAATATTTTTGTCCATTAAGCAACGCCTCTCTAGTCAATATCCGTCGAAATTATGATGAAAAAGTGATATATAATTTAAATTTTTTGAAATATTAAAAACGTTCGACATTGTTCCTATACTAGCGATGGTTTGCATAGGTTATAAGAGATATTTTGAGGTCAAAATATAATTTTTATTTTTATTTTTTTAATTGTATTAAAAATAGTTAAACTACAGAGGTTGATTTTTTAAGATAATGATCATCTTTGAAAGTTTGGTAAGAAAAAATGTCACATAACATTCCTTCAGGAGGACAGGGCCGAGACTTGAGATCTGCATTGTTTGAGGCTTTGAGTGATCAAAAATGTTATTTCCCTTATAAAAAATGCAAGGGCTATAATAGAAGGAGACTTTTAATAAAAACAACTAAAAAACATTGTAGTATGGACACCTTGAAGGCGGGCATGAATATAGTCCCTTGGTAAGTTATTCATTATATGTCTTTATATTGCATATTTTTTTGTAAAAGTTTATATGTTAAATGTAGAAGAAAAATAATGTATTATTTTTTCTTTATGGATACATTCTACGTAAACATGAACACATAGAGAGTAAGTTAAGAAGGGAAGAAGTATACATAAGATGTAGATTTTAATTACGGTTTATGGTATGGTGTAGTGGTTAAGGGGTTTAAGTTTTAGGGTTACAGGGTGTAAGGGGTATGCTTCTCCAATTCATGGGCATGGCATGAGGAGGAACTATAAATGTCTTAAGGCATAAAATACATTTTTAGGACTCCCAAACCATGCACAGGGTATAAAACCACCACATAGACCCTATAAATGAAATATTTGGCCTATGTGTACTCATGATAATGGCACCATTACAAGGTTGTCATTAGTGGAAATTATGCTTTAATTTGACCTTGAGCATAATGACCTATGAATGGGGCCAACGTTGAAATTTTTTCAGTTTGTGTGTTTACGCACTACAATTTGACATGGTTATAGTAGATGCATGTGTTGATGGTATGAGAGGGTTTTGAGACTTAAATACAACTCACACAAATAATTTGACAATCAAACGACAAAACTAAAGAAAACAACATTGTTTCAAGTGTGAACAACCATCGCATCTTTTACATCAGTCAAATAAGGAGATCTAATATTTTTCTTCACTAAAATGCATGCACAATTTTTATTTTATTTTATGCAAAAGGAATGAAGAAGAATTCCTTTGTTATAAAATAAAAAGAATTTTTTCCCACTAGTGTACTTTATTCTTCATATCGTGCATGCTTTGTTCCTCATTTATAAGCCCAAAATGCAACCACTTTTTTGGATATTACACTTGTACAAGCTCATGGATTTCAAATTATCTAAATAAATTGGCATTTAGCTATGAAATTATTGGTGGGTAGTAAGCTTTGCGAGGTAGGTGGTATAAATCCCATTTATTATTTTTTGCAATTAATGTTTATTGCCGAATTTTGGTTTATATTCATTTACTTTTTTTTTTAAATATCTCATTGCAGTTGTTAGAAATGGTTGCCTAAATCCCAAACCTATAAATTCATAATCTAAACCCCCAAGGAAATGCCCCACCATCAATGAAATATAATGAAAAAAACCAGCTAATATAGTGATAGCCAACCTAATAATGTTGAGATATATATACCCACTTGGACGCTTACTTGCCCAAATTTTAGATGAAATCATTGATATAATTACTTAAGAAAAGGAGGCATTATCAATATTAACTCTTATAGATAGAATATTTATCCTAAATGTATAGATGGTTTGGATAATATTGCAATAAAAGAACTAAATACTAGAAAACTAGAGGACATATTTTCCCTTTTCATATGCCCTCATATAGGTTAAATTTCAAACACTAGAAGACCTCATATATCTATCAAATGGTGCACTTATCAACCATTTATTGATAATTTGATGGATAGGTAATACATGGTTTTTAATGTGCGGCCTCATAACAATAGGGAAATCCCACTATGCTTCTTGAGGAAACCGTATGCAAGGTATGTTTTGGGGAAACTCATTAACTATTTTAATCACTTAGAATTTCATGATGCTTGTTTGGATATTCCACACAACTGACCCAATGAGAGGCACCAAGATTGAAGGAATCCAAGATTGGCCTCTCCCCAAGACTATCAAAATATTGCATGGTTTTTTGTGTTTAATAGGCTATTATCGCAAGTTTGTTCAGAATTATGGAAAGATTGCAACACCTCTCACTGCTCTACTTAAAAATATTTATTTCACTTGGACTCCCGCAACTGATCTGGCCTTTCAAGCATTGAAGGCAACTATGTGCACTACTTCGGTCTTGGCCCTTCCTGATTTCACAAAGACCTTTTGCTATAGTGGAAAACCCCCCTATGGACTACACTAGGGTTCAACATGTAGGCAGATCTAACCGTCTAAAAGTCTCCTACTTTTCTAACTACCCCGAACATACCCCAAATTCATATATAAAAGACAAAGTGAAAAGTCAGGTAACTTTACCTTTTACTCTGTGTCCGGTGTCGGTCCTCTCACATTCGATAGCTCCACTGACTGCAAGCCTCCTCCCAAGGCTAACCTGCATTCATAAACAGATAAACATGAAACTACAAACATGCATCTCATATATAAATCATGGGTTAGATGTTAGAATAAAGCATAAATCAAATACACAGATTTGAGACATCATATTTCGGGACATAAAACGTATTCCTTTTATTGATATCACAATGTTTACTTACAACAAGATCAATGACTGCTCCACGAACCTGGTCCGGGCTCCTCTTCACAAAGCTCCAACTGCGCCTCTATGTATCTTTCTCCTCTCAAACTTATTCTAGGGAAATGGAATAGGCTTATGATGGAGGAAAAAGGGCAAAATGGGAAATTCTAATGCAAAACTCACAAGGTGGCTCCAAATTCTTGGGGCAAGGAGGGGATGTGAAACGGGCAGAGTTTCACTGTTCTTATGCTTAGATTTGGAATGAGACCCCAACACCTCCTTTTATATGACAAAAGGATGGTTATTTGGTTGGGTGATGGGCTATGGGCGGTGGGACAGTTGGGAAACTACCCAATAGCCCGTAATCTCAACTAATTCCTTGCAACTTTTTAATTTTTGAAACTTTTACGAGTATACGCAGAATGTAGTGGTGAAACTAGCATACGTACGCAGGCTGTAATGGTGCAACAGACGTACATACGCCGGAAGTAATGGTGCAGGGCGTGTACATCTTCAAAAATAGTGTTTTTAAGAAGAGCATCTTAGTGATGGCTTGGAAAAAATGGCAAGTAAGAGGGCCTGATGCCAGGTATGCATGTGTAGAGAAATTTAGGGTTATAACAGATGCCCCCTAATGTGTAAGGTCAGAAGAGCATCTGATGGCCGAAATACATTACAAATCTTCACCAACGTATGAAGCGAGTGAGCCCAGGACCAGAGTTCAGGAGGTGTCATCTACAAAAATAACAATTGTCTCACCGAGGCGGGCATACCCATGCTCGAGATGAAATAAATCATGGCTTCCAATCAAATACACTATAGATCCATGTCATATAACTATATAAAGTGTAGCCGCGAGCAGTAAACAACGGATCTACATCTCAAAATCAAAGATATACATTTATAGTATCCATATTCAAGAAGCCAATGATGCCTAATGGCTGGAGATGAGGTCTTCATCTCTCGAGCAACAAATTCAAGATATTCAAAACTCGGGTAGGAGTGTAATGTGAGTGCACAACTTCACTACCCATAGGTCTTCGACAGCTCGTTGGTAGCAAACAAGAGGATCTCGGTGATCAGGTAGAGAACTTCATTGATTTCAATCAAGGACTTGATTGGACTTTTGGGATGGTCGGGCATGAGGTCAAGAGACAAACTGCAGAAAGGATGAATCAGGTTGGGTAAAACTTCCCTTGGAAAATAGCACGACAGATGATTAGACTCAGGCAGCACGACATTGACATAAGTTCACGATGCAGGAGGCAACACAAACTCTCCATGTCTTTGGAAGAATAACCAAATGGAGGATGACACAACTCTATGTAGCGAAAAAAAATTCCTAAGGTCGTATTAGATCCCAAAGCTTGATGAACAAACATAAGGATGTGCTTTTTCCAAGGGTGACTCATTGTGATGCCATAAAAAGAAAATATATTTCCCGTCCTCTTTTTGGGGTTTTTTTTTTTTTTTAGTTTTTTTCAATATTTTGAAAGAGCTTGAAAAAGAATAAAAGAATGTTATGTTACAAAGGAGGAACGAGTGTCGCAAGCATACTATTTCTAAGTGCAAGGAACAAACTAATTCTCATAGCAAGGAGACATGTGTAGGAAAAAGGACACTCGGGGAAAATTCCTCCATGGGTCCTGATGTCAGGTTGCAGAGGCAAAGTGCTACAAGGCTTGTGTATAAGGCATGCTTCAAAGGTTCAGTTGAGAGAAACATGGAGCCGACATTAGACCAAAGACGCAGAGATGCAAATGCGATTATCATGAAATAATGAAACCCCCTTCAATGTATTTTTCACGAGCCCATAGAAGGTAAGCTCGGTGGTTTTTCATATTTAGAGAGTCTGAAAAAAAGTAAAAGAAGACTCCACTGGGGTACCTTTTTCGAAAATAGTCTAGTCGATTCGAAAAAAGGGGTAAACTAGCACCGAAAAGACGTCTATTCAAAACCATTTTAATGAGTGTGACATAGACAAGATCATGCAGCAATCTTCTCAATTTTAAGGAGTTTGAAAAGAGCTTAACTATGGACTCCGTATGGTTTGTTCTTCTGGGCCAATTTAATGAGTGTGAAGGAACAAGGTCACTCAACAATATTTTCAATTTTAAGGAGTTTGAAAAGAGCTTAACTATGGACTCCATATAGTATGTTCTCTTGGACCAATTAACGAGTGTGAAGGAACAAGGTCACTCGACGATCTTTTCAATTTTAAGGAGTCTGAAAAGAGCTTAACTATGGACTCCATAGGGGATGTTCTTTTGGACAATTTTAACGAGTGTGAAGGATCAAGGTTACTCGGTGATCTTTTCAATTTTAGGGAGTCTAAAAAGAGCTTAACTATGGACTCCGTAGGGGATGTTCTTCTATACCAATTTACCGAGTGTGAAGGAACAAGGTCACTCGACGATCTTTTCAATTTTAGGGAGTCTAAAAAGAGCTTAACTATGGACTCTGTGGAGGATCCTTTTTCGTAAATTTAGTCCCTCAGGCCCGAAAAAGGGTTAAACTTATACCCGAGAATGCTCTTCTAGCGAACCGAAGTTCCTAGAGTATACCTTTGTTCGTACAATTGATCATCCAGACCAAAAAATGGGTAAACTACCATCAGATAGACGTGCCTTCAAGTTTTATTTTGGCGAGCGTGAAGGACAACAAGATTGCTCAGCAATCTTTTCATATTTAGAGAGTCTGAAAATGTATTAAAGAAGACTCCAGGGGGCTATGACTCATGTATGAAACTGGTTCAAGTAGAGTCCACTACTAAGCTCAGACCAAGAGTCTCTTCGATAGTCAACTTGGAAAGTATCCCAAAAGGGAAGAAAACACAAACCACGGTGTAAGTCCTCCCACTGTATAGAAACTGTAGTCATGGCTTCAAGGATAGCCTCATCTGAAGGAAATTCAAAATCCGAGAAATCACGCAAACGAGGGTCAACAGTCCCAAAGGGTGAAGTAAACTAACCATATTCCATATGACGATGGAGGCTCTGGCTAGGACTGGCAAAGTCTATCAACAAAGAATCACAAGCACAAGTGCTTGAGGATATACAAACAACGAGATCAGACTCAGAAGGAGACTCAAGATAACTTGGACCAAGAGGGGGAAGCAAGGGCTCCCATGCCCCCATTGGATAAACAAATGGATCAATTACTGAGACCAAGTCTTGACAAGGAAAACATGATTGCACAGGTTCCTGCTCAGAAGCAATTGAACACCGAGGATAAGACGCCACATAATTAACCCATGGTGGGGTAGAATATACATGAACACTAGGAACATATAAAGGGGCAGCCTGAACTAATGCTGAATTAGGATGGTGATTATCAGATTCTAGCTGGTCGATAGTGACAATGCTTCCATTATGAGGGAAATGCATCACCCAGAAGAGTGTAGACACCACAACATTCATAGCATATACATAATCACGCCCGAGAAGCATATTAAAATCTAACTGGCCTTGCACCACTATAACATCGACAAGGACAATCTTCCCACCTAATGAGATAGGCAACTGAGGAAGAATCCCCAAATATTCACTAGGACGTCTGTCAAAATCCAACAACTCATGGGAAGAAGACACAAGCTCGGGAGATCCCAAGACTTTCCAAACTGAGGAGGATAAAATACTTGCAGAGGATCTTTCATCCACAATACATCAATAAATGTTTATTGAATTGTCTTCAACCTTTATTTGAAAGGGTGAGGAAGAAGGAAGACGAGGCTCAACAAGGTCATTCCAATAAAAGGAAACCAATCTAGGGCTTGGAGGGGGTGTGTTCGAAGTGAGCGGAATGCCCCCTTGTTCTGAAAGTATTGAACTGGAAATGCTAAAAACATAGTCGGTAGACACATCACTCTCCAAGAGAAGAGTGGGATCAGCTGAAGATTGCATCGGCGTGACCACTTTGGTAGACTTGACATTCTCCAAGAGAAGAGTGGGATCAACCGAAGACTACAACGGTGTGACCACTTTGGTAGACTCGACACTCTCCAAGAGAAGAGTAGGATCAGAGGAAGACTGGATCGGTGTGACCACTTTGGTAGTCTCGACACTTTCTAAGAGAAGAGTGGGATCATCCGAAGATTGCATCGGCGTGAACACTTTCTCAACCAATGGTTGAATAGGCTGTGAGACTACATGGTCTAAAGGCACCTCACCCCCCAAAAGAGGAGTGGGATCATCCGAAGACTGCATCGGCATGACCACTTCATCAACCAAAGATTGAATAGACTGTGTGGAAACCTTAGAAGACTCAGAATCAGAAGAGCTTGCAGACAAGGACCACAATATTCATGCCTCTGGAATGTTGGGACACAAATGAGTAAGGTGATCTCCCTTGCAAAGATTACAAGGGAACTTAGGCTTATGTCCTATCCATCTAGGTTTCTCAATAAAATCAATTCCCCCAGCATGACTAGAAGTGGCTAGTTTCACATCTCCAACATGACTTGCAGAGGTCAGTGATGGGTTGATAACATGACTCGCAGAGGCTACAGACCTATTACTAGTATGACTAGCAGTGACTAGACTTTTTCCCCCAGCATGACTTGCAGAGGTTGGGTGTTGGTCTTCAACATGACTAGCAGAGGTCGATGAACTATCTCCAACATGAATCGAAGAGGTTGGTGATATATCACTCGTATGAATTACATTGACGAGGCTCGAGCCCCCAGCATGACCTGCAAAGGCTGAGTGCTTGCCCCCAACATGACTTGTAGAGGCTGGGCGTTGGTCTTCAACATGACTTGCAGAGCCTGGGTGTTGGTCTTCAACATGACTTGCAGAGGTTGACGACCTATCTCCAACATGACTTGAAGAGGTTGGTGATTTCTTCTTCATATTCTTCCTCTTTCTACTTCGTTTAGACTTTTGGTTACTAGTAACTGTACTTTCACCAGAGACGGGAGAAGGAGGAGGCGAATATTTTGCTGATGAAGGAACATCAACATTATGCCCATGACATAAGGTGCTTAACTAAGAAGTGTAAAGAGCATTCAGAACATTTGGAATGGTACCCAACCAAACCAGTAGTCCCACATTCAACCCAGGAATGTACAAAGTGGCCATCACAGGGACACCAACGTTTCCAAAGAAAGGAAAAGGGAAAGAATCCCCTCGTGAAGGGGTATCTTGGTTGGTATCGTCAGTAACTTTAGCCATGAAGACCTTATGCATAGGTTCTCCCCTTGTGGGATCATTCAATTCCGTAAAAGTGTCACACACTAACTCCGACGAACGAGTGGTATAAAAACAACGACTATAAAGAGGTGGCTCCACGTTTCTAAGAAGAAGACCAAAAAGTCCTCATGACTGGCGGAGTGGGAGGTCTACCACCCAAGTCAAAGACCCAAAGCAATGATCGGCTGACTCACTATGGAAAAATAGGGAGCAAAAAGCACACACTAAAAATTCCTATAAGATAAATCAAGCAAACCACTATCTATTAGGAAGAATAGTTACACCAGCCAACACTAGAGCAACTTACCGGTGCAAGTGCAACTCGAACACGGAAGCACCCTCCTGGTATACTCTACAAAGTGTGACCTGACATCTACCCTAGGTACCGTGGTATACCTCCTCAGTCACCTGTGTAAGTCCCTAAAATAAAGGCAACTAAGTTGCTAGCTCACAAACAGTTACCAGGCAGGTACAATCGACAATCAGGTGGACCGCAATAAGCAGGGTAACAAGCCTGAAACCTATCGAGGGTATTGAGAGCAAGTGGTCTGGAATACAACTGAGGATCTCGAACGAATTCGAGGTCAATGAAGCTACGTAGGAAAATGCAAACGATAGTATCCCATGACAAGTCCTCAATATGCATTCCCCACTATGTTTGGTCCGGATTTGGAGGGGTTATCTCCACTACCTTTCCGCACGTGACCTCGTGTTTATCCCCTGTGTTAGAGGGGGGTCCCAGATAACTTTCACATTTACTAGACTTTTTACACTCACTATCTCTCACTCGAATGTTTTTTTACAAGCCTTGAAGAGTTTCCTCTCCAACCTAATTCAAGGCTCTAGCCTAAACTAGTTGATTGACCCTACAAACATAAAGTCTAGTTGATTTTAAATTAAGCATTTTTTTTAAGGCTTGATTTACTCAAAAGGGGTGCGGTAGTGCAACTGATGTTGTTAAGACTCTTGCGAAAAATGAAACTTATAAGAACACTAGCAAAGAAGGATTATCTTTCTTATTTTTCTTTTGAAATGCTTTTAAGATGAGAAGAAAACACAACACTATGCTAATTCTTTTTCTTTTTCAAATAACAATGCAAAGCAAATGCCAAGAAAGAAAGAGATCTAACAAGCTAAGTTTTTTTTTATATATTTTCTTCCAATCAAAGCAGAAGTAACAAAAGATGTTAAAAAAAACTGATGAATACATGATTCATGCCCCCCCCTTCAAAAGGCTAGGGAACACAAGAAAACAAGTAACTGACTCTAAACCCAGGTTATGATTGTGAAAACTAAAGACACTAAACTTAAACAAGAAACCCTAAGATGTAAAACCTCAATCATGGAAGAGGTTGACTGCCTCTTCTTAAAAATAGTTTCTTAACACAGGTACGCTACTGGTTCTTAGGCAGTCTGTGTATGTACGCGGGCTGTCTATAAAGCAGGGCATGTATGTATGCATGCTGACCCATAGCAGGCTGCATACACCTCTGTATTTCTTGAAAAAATAAAACAAGAAGACAAATTGACAGGGTAGGGAGAACTGGTATGGCACCAATAGGTGACCAAACCCCTTGAAAGACTCAATAGACTCATAAAGAAACTCAAAAGGTATAAAACCAATCAAACACCCCAAAAAAATCCCCTAAATACCTAAAGGCTTCCCCAGTACGGTCATCAGTTCTTCTATAGTGGGAAAACCCCCCTATGGACTACACTAGAGTTCAACATGTAGGCAGATCTAACCGTCTAAAATTCTCCTACTTTTCTAACTACCCCGAACATACCCCAAATTCATATATAAAAGACAAAGTGAAAAGATCAAGTAACTTTACCTTTTACTCTGCGTCCGATGTTGATCCTCTCGCGTTCGATAGCTCCGCTAACTGTCAGCCTCCTCCCAAGGCTGACCTGCATTCATAAACAGATAAATAGGAAACTACAAACATGCATCTCATATATAAATCATGGGTTAGATGTTAGAATAAAGCATAAATCAAATACAAGGATTTGAGACATCATATTTCGAGACAAAAAAAGTATTCCTTTTATTGATATCACAATGTTTACTTACAACAAGATCGACGACTGCTCCACGAACCTGGTCCGGGATCCTCTTCACCAAGCTCCAACTGCGCCTCCATGTATATTTCTCCTCTCAAACTTATTCTAGGGAAATGGAATAGGCTTATGATGGAGGAAAAATGGCAAAATGGGAAATTTTGATGCAAATCTCACAAGGTGGTTACAAATTCTTGGGGTAAGGAGGGGATGTGAAACAAACAGAGTTTCACTGTTCTTATGCTTAGCTTTGGAATGAGACCCCAACACCTCCTTTTATATGACAAAAGGATGGTTATTCGGTTGGATGACGGGCTATAGGCGGTGGGACAGTTGGGAAACTACCCGATAGCCCGTAATCTCAACGAATTCCTTACAACTTTTAAATTTTTTCAACTTTTGCGAGTATACACGGGCTGTAGTGGTGAAGCTAGCATACGTACGTAGGCTGTAATGGTGAAATAGGCATACATACGCGGGAAGTAATGGTGCAGTAGGCATACATACGCAGGCAGTGATGGTGCAGGGCGCATACATCTTCAAAAATAGTGGTTTTAAGAAGAGCAACTCAGTGATGGCTTGGCAAAAATGGCAAGTAAGAGGGCTTGATGCTAGGTATGCATGTGTAGAGAAATTTAGGGTTATAAAACCTTTGTCCCGGAATGTGATGCCTCCAAGAGAGGAATTGGAGCAGTCCTTATGCAAGAGGGCGGATCTTTGGCCTTTACCAGCAAACAATTATCAAAATACCATTTGG
This sequence comes from Picea sitchensis, assembly GCA_010110895.2. Lineage (NCBI taxonomy): Eukaryota > Viridiplantae > Streptophyta > Pinopsida > Pinales > Pinaceae > Picea > Picea sitchensis. The sequence goes on along the minus strand of SNQJ01S0019186.1, from coordinate 137,156 downwards.
GCCAATCAATCTATGAAAAAGAAATGTTGGTTATTTTGGATGTAGTGGATCTCTAGCGCCCTTATCTCTTGGGGCAATGCTTCCAAATTAAGACAAATCATCAAATCCTAAAGTATTTTCTAGAGCAACGAGCTTCCTCTCTAGAGAAACAAAAATGGGTAACTAAGCTCTTTGGATATGATTATGAGATCTTTTACAAGAAAGGAAATGAAAATGTGGTTACTGACGCTCTTTCTCGAAAATATGAAGATGAAGGGTCCCTTTTCTCCCTATCCTTCATTGTATTAGATTGGCTCCAAGATGTTCGCTAGGAATGGCTACAAGATCCTAAAATTTTGCATTTGATCCAACAGTTTCAATACAATTCTTCAGTTTCCCCAAGGTACTCTTGGCACAATGATGAGCTTCGCTACAAAGGTCGTTTGTATTTAAGTAAACAGACACAAATTAAATCCATGGTGGTTTTTGAGCTTCATGCTACTCTCACAGTAGGGCACTCAGGGTTTACCAAAACCTATGACAAGGTCAAACGTTCTTTTTTTTGGGATGATATGAAAAAGGACGTTTTCACTTTTGTGGAAGAATGTGATGTTTGTCAATGTAACAAGGGAGAAACAATCAAATCCTCGGGCACACTCCAACCGCTTCCGATTCCACCCGCTATTTGGAGGGACATCTCTATGGATTTCATTGTGGGATTACCTAAATCAGGCAATAAGTCAGTCATCATGGTGGTAGTTGATCATCTTTACAAGTATGCTCATTTATGTGCTCTTCAACATCCATTTGTTGCATCCACTATGGCTCAACTTTTCATGGATCATATCTTCAAGCTTCATGGCATGCCTCATTCTATTGTTTCTGATCGAGACCCCACTTTCACCAGTAATTTTTGGCAAGAACTGTTCACGCTACAGGGCACCCAATTGCATCTCAACACTGCCTATCATCCCAAGACTGATGGTCAAATTGAAGTTGTCAACAAGTGTTTGGAAACTTATTTGAGGTGTTTTTCCTTTGACAAGAAAAATCAATGGGATCAACGGGATCAATGGTTACCATTAGCTGAATGGTGGTACAACACTTCTTACCATGCAGCTACTCGCATGGCTCCTTTTGAAGCAGTATATGGACAAAAGCCACCTTTTGTTCTCTCCTAAATGTTAGGTGTCTCGAAGGTTCAATCGGTTGATCAAACGCTTACAATTCGAGAAGCTACTCTCCGTACCCTCAAAGATAATTTGGTCATGGCTCAGAATCGCATGAAGCAACAAGTCGATCAAGGTCACTCAAATCGTCAATTTTTTTAAGAAGACCAAGTATTTCTTCGACTGCAACCTTATAAACAAACTTCACTCAAGGCCAAACATTGTCAGAAAATGGCGCCCAAATTTTATGGTCCTTATACAATTCTCAAGCGTGTGGGACAAGTGACCTATCAGTTAGCTTTTCCTAGTTCTTCTAAGCTCCATCATGTTTTTCATGTCTTCTGCTTAAAGAAGGTGATTATAACTAAGTACCAAACTCAAACCATCCTTCCTGATTTGGATGAAGAAGGATGCATCTGGTTGCAGCCACAAGCAGTTTTGGACCAGCGTGAGTGTTGTCTTCATCAACGCACCATCAAGGAAGTGTTAGGCTAGTGGAAAGATACAACTCCTAGAGATGCCACCTGGGAGCCAACTAACATTCTGTAGCAATTTCCTCATCTCAAGCCTTGAGGACAAGGCTTATTTTAAGGGGGAGGGAATGTTAGGGACCTAACCTACCTAACCCCTCAAGTGGGTAGAATTATATATTTCCATGTAATAAAGGTCAATATTAATAAGGCCTAGCAATAAGGAGGAATAAGTCAATTGTAAGAAGACCTAATAGAAGCTTTTGATTCTAGAAGGATCTTCCTCTAGATTGTTATTTTGGATAGATAGATTTAGTATAAATAAGAGTAGATGGTATGAGAATTTTTGTCTTGGATATTATTGTAATAAAGATCTACTCTATTGTAGGTTTCCCCTTCAAAGAGGAAAGTGAACATTGCTATCATTAATCAAGGTGCTCTTTCTGGTGTTATTATGGTATTATTCTGGTATTGTTTTGGTTATATCATTGTTGTTCTACCATTTCCAGCTAAAATATTTTTGTTCTGCATACTCTTTTATATCTGGAATACTACACATCCCTTTGGACACATTGACATAAAGAAAATAGTCTCTATTGTAGTCTATAGTCTTTAGCAGAGGCACTGATACTAAGGATTTCTTAAGAGCATCAAAGGATTCCTAGGCTCGCTCATCCCATATAAACAGAGTGTCCTTCTTCAAAATATGCATGAAACCCTTAGTTAAATTGGCATAGTTCACTATGAACTGACGCAAGAAGTTATCCTTCCCCTATAAACCCTGAAGTTGTCAAATGTTGCACGGGGAGGCAATCAAAGTATTTCCTCAACCTTCATAGGATCCACCATGATCCCATGCTCAGAGACTAAGAATCGTAAAAGATAGTCATACCTAACACATAAGATGCACTTGTGAGGGTTCAAACAGATATGATAGTAACGACATCTCTCAAATACTAGTCGAAGGTGAAAGGAGTGATTTAATCTCTTACGAGAGTGAGCAGTGAGATCATCGAGGTAAGCTTCGACAATATGCTTGAGATCGTGAAAAGCAAAGTTCATGGTACATTGGAAGGTTGCTCCAACGTTTTTAAGGCTGAAAGGAATTTTCTGGTATGAAAAATTACCCCGAGCACAAATAAACGTCATCTTATGTTGATCCTCGGGTTTGATTTTAATTTGATTATATCCTAAAAATCTGTCCATAAAAGAAAAAAATTCACTTCCCGCACACTCATCAAGAATCTGGTCTATGAAAGGAGTTGGGAAGTTGTCTTTAGGACAAGCCTTGTTTAAGTCTCAAAAATCCATACACATGCGGATGGTTCCTTGCTTCTTATTCATGGGAATGGGGTTGGATACCCATTCGGTCAAGGGAACTAGATAGATGAAACCAACATTAAGTAGCTTCTCTACCTCTGCCTTAATATCATGGGCCTTCCTAGGATTAACAACTCTAAGACATTGTCAAATAGGTCTAGCATCTGGATAAGTCTTGATCTCATTTTTGACAATGCTAGGGTCGATCCCTGGCATCTCTTCGTATGACCAAGGAAATACATCACAAAATTATTTGAAAAGATCGATGTAGATCTGAATTTCTTCAGGCAAACAACCCGCACCGATATATATGTTCTCAATTTTTCCAGGAATTCGAGAGATGTTGATCGTGATGGTAGAAGAAATATTCTCCATGTTTCCTTCGGCATAAACACCATGCGTATCTAGTGGAACCACAGCGTGACTGACCATCTCACTCAATGTAGATCTAAATTCATCATGTTCAATCCTAACAATTTATGGGAGGAAATAGGAGAGATGATGCATATTGTCCCAAGGCCTATCGGGACCACACATGGCCTCTAAGACGGCTTTATCTGAAGGTAAAGTACCGTTGAGGAAATCATGCAAAAAATACAGTTGGGTGGCCCATAAGGGTTCTAGAATGGGATCCTACTCATCCGTCTGCGAGGAGAAAGGATCTGATTCAGCAGTAGTGTTAATAATAACTTGATACACAACATGTGTCTCTGACAGTGGCATTTCCATCCCAATGTGTGACTAACCTTCGTAGGATATGGTTGGGGAAGGTAGGGTCCAAGGATCGTTGAAATATGAAGTACGGAAAGGAACAGACCTCATTGACGATAAAGACCTACTGGAAATGGAATATATGTGATGGATTGATGCCATGAAATCAAATCTACCCATGGGAGAGGATTACATTTTGACACCAATATCCTCGGTTGCATTCCGAGAATTATTTATCACTGGGATCGAAAGTCCAACTGATGCACAAGGACTAGCATGCGCAAAGGATAATTGATCAATCATCACTATTTTCTCTTCGTGATAAAAACATAAAGTGAAGAAAACAAATGACATGATCACGGTCATGGCATAAGTCCAATTACACCCTAGTAATAAATTATAGTCAAGGGGCACATAAGCCACCTTGACATCAACCTCCACTTTCTTTCCATCTAACTGGACTGGAAAAGTGGGAATAATTTTGTGGGGTTGAAAGGAACATCCATCAAAAGCGGTCAACATAGTCATAGATTGGGATAGAGTCGGAGAGCCAATGGTTTTCCAACAGGTTAGGGACATCACGCACGTTGCAACACCTTCATAAATTACATTGAATTTGATGGTGTATTTTGTGTACTCCACATGGATTTGAAAGGCCACATGGTAAGGCAAGTGAGGCTTAACATCCGTGATGTCAAACTTAATAACCTTCGAGGCAAATGGATCTAGAGCTCCTAAAGCAAATAACAAGGCATTCCACTATGAAGGACATGTTTGGAGCACCTCCAAAGCCGACATCGCACAAAGGGTTTAACCCAGATATTCGACAATCGAATAGTTCTAAGAAGCTCTGGCATTAGGATTATGGGTAGATCGTTTTAGTACTCCTTTCTGAATACGAGGTGGAGGCTCTGGCTTTTCGATCTGCAAAGGTGTTTCCATAGGAGGGGGAGACTCTGGACCTATAACAATTTGTGAAGATCCATAATCACGAGATAGAGTGGCTACATCAATATGAGACTTGACCAGGTTAACACATAGACGGTCTCCTTCATGTGTCGAGGGGTTTTGACTCTCATTCAACACATTTTCGGTGTTGGAGGACCTTGAAGCCATGCATTTATTATGCGGAAATGGATTGGTCAACACAGTGGGTGGCTGTGATAAGAGCCTCGAGGCTTCCTCGATTTTGGGGAATAGGTGGGTAAGGTGATCATCTTTACAAATTTTACAAGGAAACTTCACCTTCTATTTTTCTTTCTTACTCTCACCAACATTATTATTCAATCTATCATTGTTAGAGTCGTCCTTGGATTTTTTATTATTTTTCACACCCTTATGATTATTACCTCATTCTTTCTTTCTATTCCCGCCTAGTTGTTGGTTACCATTTTGGTTGGACAAGAACTGTATAGAATGCATGCCCAACGACTGAGTGGGACTGGAGGACGAAGTCGAATCTTGTCCTTCTACAGGCTGTATTAGAGACAAATCCTTCAAATGGTTCTTCATAGAGTCTGTAGACTTATCATTTGCAGAGCCTATGATTCCATCGACATGAGGGCCGATATTTTTTCTAGGGTCATAACTTGACCATGGCGCGTGAGGAATAATTTCATACAACATCCCAGACTGAGCATATATGAGGTCCAGTTATTGGGATTTGAAAATAGCTTCTTCCTCAGATGTTACTCTGGATGTAGAAACATCCTTCGAAATATAAGGCAATAAGGACTTAAGGAACCACTCCAACATAAACTCTGAAGGAATGTAGGCTTTAATCAACCTCTTCCGTCTACACCACTCTTGGATATGGTCTGAGATATGTGTGGCCTTATCTTGGCGAAAGGCCGACAAAAGTTTTATGTCGGCATCATAACTAACCGACAACTGGAAGTGGTTGAAAAAGACCAGAATCATCTGATTAAATTTTTCATGTGTTCCCCCTGGTAGCTTAATGTACCATTTCATGGCAACCCCCATGAGGGTGCATTGAAATAGTCTCAAACGAATAGAATCATCATTAAGGGAATTGGATGAACACCAAAGATGAAAAGTAGTAACATGATCACCTGGATCCTCGCCAATATTTCCCTTGAATTTTGGAATGTCCGAAGGAAGCTTCTTGTGGACGGGGGGCCATGACAAATCGTGATGCACTGGGTCATTCATTAATCTCGACAAATTTGGAAGATTAAGTGTGGCCAAAAAAGGGAGACGCGGTTGCGGCGTCTGAGCCCATGCTTCCGGGAAATATTGGTGTTGAGGGATTGTAGGCCATCTGAGGTTCTGGTATACATCGTGGGCCTGTCTGGTAGGGTAATATCCTCCACCAAATTGATCATAAGAGGTTGTACGAGCACCATACCTGCAGGAGCGACATAGTGAGGATGATAAACATTGCCCCCAACTAGAGGAGCTCCAATTTGGGGATTTCCCATAGCGTGAAAGTGACTCCCTTCGGATGGAAATCCGGAGGATAGAGGTGGATTTGTCATAACAAATCCATTTGTCGGAATTGACATGGAGGAAGAAGGAGGAAAGGATAGAATATAGGAAGGTGCTTGTCTGCTTGGTTGAGTACTCCATCAAGGAGCATTGAGACTAGGATTAGATCTAGAAGAAAAAGGAGGATGGCCTCCCACCGTAGGAGTCGTTTGGGGAATGTGACCTCCACCAAACGAGAGAGGAGTATGGGGAGGAGCCATGCCCCCAGGTCTAAGACTAGGATTTTCATTATTCGCTGGAATGGAGGATGAAAAGTGCGATGTCATATTGGGCATACCAAAAGAAAAAGGGTTAGAGACCATAGGCTGGATAGGAGTAAGTACGAGAACCTCCGGCACAACAATTGTAGCAGCTGAAGGAATCGAAGGAGTCCCATTACCACAAAAGGTATAGGAGTTGAGGGACTCCCAGTGTCATTCAAACTCAACTCAGTACTCATAACTGGATAATCACAAGTCTGGGATGTGGAGATATATGTACCACGTCTATTAACTTCGGTAAAGACTCAAACTGTGGTGGTAACTTCAACAAATGGTGAGACCTACAAGGAGGTTGGTCTTGCTCCACGATGACTCAAGAATTGAGATATAAAACCAAATCCTAGGGCCAACTAACAACCAGAGAGCACACCAAAATAAAGAAAAAAGGCCAAATGTACACAAACGGGATATAGTAGCTAAAAAGGGGCCTCCCTCACTAGAGTAGGTATGCCTCTCCCAAGAGGGGCCTGAGACTCCCTTCAAAATATTGTAGGTATCAGAATCCATTATAAGGGCCCTCGTGGGCTTAATAGCATAGTCGGTAAGATCCTCCCAGAGATGTAATCCTCCATAAAGGTTGTGTGTTGTCCCACCCTTATCTGACTCAGGGTACCTGCAGAATAACCCCTGCAAGTAACCTATGTGGCTACCTATTTCAAGCAACTAGAGCCACCATGATATAACCAATGCGCAGGAGAACAGTCGTAAGTCCGGTCCACCGTATTGGCAGGGTAACAAAGCCCAAAATCTTGAGAGCACTGCCTCTCACAGACGTAAAGGTACTAGAAAGACCCCCATATACAAATGAAACCATAGAAATATCTATGACGCTAAGAAGTTATTAGAGGGATATATCTACAACCAACTTTGTGTGACCTCGTGCTTAACTCCAGTGTGAGTGGAGCCTCCTGACGTCACTAATTACACAATGGATTTCACCACTCCTTGGTCAGACACATATGTTTAGTTTAATAGCCTTGGAGAATTTTACTCACAAAATCCTATTCCAAGGCCCTATATCATATGCTTATTTGTGTACTTTGAAAGATAAAATCGTTTTTGATCAATTTTAGTTAATCAACGTTACTTTTTAATGACTTGTTTACTCAATAGGTGTGGTCGTGAAACTTCTTCTATTATGACTCATCATATCAAAGAAATGAATATAAAAATAGTGCTAAGTCCTAATCTTAAATTCTCAAGAGATGGTATACTTTAAACGCAACTTTCAATGCAACTTCTACAATTTCAATAAAATGCAAATTTTCCAAATGTGTCAAGATCAATACTAGATAATCAAAAAAGAAAATGCCATACTGCTAAATGAATTTTTTTTTTGTATTTTCGATATAAAGAAAAGAAAATGTGAGGACTGAATAACAACTTCACATACATACCCTACTGCAAGAAAAAAGAGACATGCTAAGCAGGATACCAGGAAGAAAACACTTAGACCAATGTGCAATGACAACCAATGAAAAAGATGATAAAAAAGAATAATGCCCAAAAATTCAACAATAAGAAGGTTTCATATCACTCTGTAAGCAATCAACAGTTAGGACAGAGACCCAAGTAGACTCAAAAACCAACCAAACTCACCCAACAAACACCAAACTAAGCCAGTAAACCTAAAAAGTTGATGTATGCGACTGTTTGGGAAAAAATCGTGTATGTACGCGCCCTATAGAAGGACAACTCGCGTATGTACACGTCTGTCAAGGGAAAAACCGCGTACATGTAGTAAAACACTACCAGGGAAAGGATTAGGCCAAGAAACTCAGATGCAAATTAAAAATAGGCTGTCAAGCAATCAGGCGACAAGGAAACTCAAGCTAACAGAGAGAAAGTCAAGGAGAAAAACATTCCAAGCCCCAAACAAAAGATCAATCCCCAGTATGGTCTCCAATTATGTTACAAGGAAAATCTTTCTATCGCATGGGGTAAACCACAAAAAACAGAATGACTGCAAAAATCAACTCTAATCCCAGTATGCTATATAAATTAAATGCTAACAAGACAAGGTCGAAAACCTACCTCGTCCAGACTTCAAATGAAGACCACTATTGAGCACGCAACTCAAATCTTAATACCTCCAACTTGTCCTCAATAACCAAGATACGCAATAATATGGTGATAATATATAATGTTATCATATAAAATAACATAATCCATTAACATACGTGACAAATACGTCCATGGAATAATAATTCAAATATTTGCAAGATATCAATTGGACGAGAAAAAAATATTTCGATTAAAATAATTAACATAAATATATAGGTGACAAACTTTTGTGTCGGCACATCTCGGAACCGAGAAACTAAGTCCCTTCTAGCTGGGCCTCCACCACTTCAATCCTCCACCAAAGACAAGCTCATATAAAGGAGACAATGAGGTTCTCCATCAAAGAAGGAAGATCTTGGGGGATGAACAATGAGTTCATACTTTCAAGGATAAAGGGATGCAGACTCAATGAGGAAGTGAAATTTCTCCATAGTATATTTTCTCTCAAAAGTTGAATTCTCTCCTCTTCTCCACGGCTTGGATATGACTCAATTTATATCCTTAAAATGGAAATGAAGGGTTGAGTCAAAACGTTTCCAGTATATGGAAGGTCAAGGATCATGTATCTCGTGACGTGACATGGAAACTCGACACAATTTTTAGTTTTGAGCATCAAACCTGATGTATGCGGGCTGCAATGGAGCAACCTGTGTATACACATGTTGTCTAACCGTTAGGGAACGTATATGTGGAAAAATGTGTTTTTTTGGCTAGAAAAGGGGACTTCAAGTCTGCATAGGGAAATGGAAAGGCCATCCAAGCAAGTTGCATGGGGTGAGGACAAATTTTCTATAACAAGAATTTCTCAATGTTAATATCCCATGGTACCACCACTAATGAGCTTCTCCATCCAAGTGTAGAGTGGAAAACTTGATTGCTTCTGCTTATGTCATCAGGTTATGCTGAAAATAAGTGTCCAACTTATGTACCCATGCTTGTGTTGTGCACTTGTCAGATCCATCAAAATATAAAATGGTCATCTTTCCCAATTTGCACAAAAGGTCGAAATTATATTGAATCTAGCCCATCCTAGGCCTATTCATCATCCTGAGGTTGCAATAGTCATTGTAATATAGGTCTTCATGGGCTCCTTCTTCTAGCCAGGGATGATTTTAAGGATGGAAATTTATTTTAAAATATAGAAACCTTAGCGAATCTTACTAATCCTTCATATGCCAACTATAAATGTTTGGCGATATTTTTGTAAAATTATTCACATTTCTAAGGATTTTATATAGTTTTTATAAAATTTTGGCGATTTTTAAGGTAAAATAATTTTATCCTATAGAATTTGGGCGAATCATTTTTAAAATAGAGATTCTCGTTTTTGGAAAAAACATGGAAAATTAGCCCATGAGAGAAATTTAGCCCCTAAAATCATCTATGCTTCTAGCAACTGATACTCCCTAAAGTAGGAGTTCATTTCATCAGCTAACCCCTGTTGTTCCTATGCTCTTATAGGCTTCTCCCCAAGGAATGGTTGCAATAATCTCTGGGTACCTTTCTGCCACCTTCCTGGAAGACACTCTATATCGGGACATAAGTATTACTCCCTTCAGCAGTCCTACCACCTCTATGGTTGGCATATGCATGGTTCCCATTGGTACCTCCTTAGTTTTGGTTTGCTTGGTAACCGGAAAAGAACTGTGCCAGGAATTATGTTAATTGTTGTTTCCCATTAGCTATGTTTTCCAACCACTGTATGGTCTTATCTTCAGGATAATTCCCCATAACTCCCTCTACTACTATCTCTTCTTATGTCTTTGATCCTTGGGTGGGTTGTTTCCCTCGTCCTTTGGTTTTCCTTGGAATCAATGCCTTAAGAAATCATAGGTTGGCAAGATCACCAACTCTAATACCACTGTAATGTCCCCAACCATAGCAGGCTAGGATAATGTGTTTCAAGCTATATATTTTAATCAAACACTTTGCAAACAATATTTTATGTCGATTGGTTACTTATGACAAATAGTTTGCATGTAAATTCATGGTGGACATTTTATCAAACACATTGCAAGTACAAAAATTAGAAGAGATGATCATGGCATTTTATTATGGGTGGAATCTTCAGAAATCACAACAACAAAAATCTCTATTGGTTGTATTAGATGTTGCACCAAACACTAAACTAATAGATATCTATTGGTTGTTATAGCAACTGCACAATCACACACACAAAGCAAAACAATAACATGGAATGTCGCCATGATCCTCCTGAATTCACTGCAAAAAACCCTCCCCTGTAACCCTCACAGACCAGATCCAATCGGTCGTTGCAAATTCCTATCGCAAAGGTCCTTGCGAGACAAAGGCGATCGTCTAGCCTCACTAGATGCCATATACTCCACCCGCGGGGATGACTTCAAACACAGTTTCTCTAAAACCCTCTTGATACTTACAAAATTCTGGGCTTGACATCTTTCAGAAAGATCTACAAACTTCCTATGCACTTCAGTATACCTTCAATTGAATACAAAACTCCCAAATGAAGTTCCAATGGTAGTCCTAGGTGGAATCCCCTCTTGTCTGGCTAGGGTGGATATTGCACAACTGAAACTTGACTGCAGTAGTGGAAGGGTTTTTCTAAACCCCAATGAAACAATGGCTCCAAGAGCACCAATCAAGAATTCAATCAAATAATAATGCTAAAGAGAAGGGTTACCCCTCTATTTATCCTTCCTTGGGGCCTTCTAGATATTTCCCTTTTTTGACCAA
>SNQJ01S0019186.1:97375-119006 GCA_010110895.2 Picea sitchensis | reverse complement strand
AAGCCAATCATATACCAATACCACTAACAAGTGTCTCTCACAATGCACCACAAGATATGCCAATAATTCAAACTAAGTGCACTCACAATATACTTCAATAGATCTGCCTCAAAACCATTCTACGACAAGCCCTAAACTTCCAAGAGGGCATCCAACTGATTTACAAGGAAAACCTCAACTATATTCACAAGTTCAACACTACACATATGAAAACCATACCTTTTTCTTCTTGTAGCATTTTATTTCCGCGGTTTTTCTGTTGCACTTTTTCTGTCGCGGTTTTTCTGCCACACTTTTCCTGCTGCGATTTTCCTACCGCAATTTTTCTTCCACACTTTTCCTGCTGCACTTTTCCTATCACGATTTTCCTGCCGCACTTTTTCTACCACACTTTTCCTGCTGCACTTTTTCTGTCGCAGTTTTCCTGCCGCAATTTTTCTGCCACACTTTTTCTGCCGTAGATTTCTTGCCGCAATTTTTCTGCCGCACTTTTCTTGCCTTACTTTTTCTTCCGCACTTTTCTCTATCAATAATACCTGCCCAAATAACCTTTCACAAAATAAATATTCAATATGTGATTAAATGAGAGACCTTTACCTCTTATTTATACTTTTATGTAGCTTCCTCAAGGGGTTACCTTCTAACCATCTTAACCCACTTTCCTTATTTTAGGGCTAACTCACTTCTAACCACTTGTCCACTTAACTTGACCACTTTGCACAATTAGTATGTTCTCCATTAACTTTATTATTTAAATAATTTCTTCTTTGCAACCACTTTGACTACTTTGGCCTTTTGGGGCTTCTAGATGACTCATGAGGGTTCTTCAACTTCACATGGCCATAAATCTCTAACTGTGAGGAGTTATGTGACTTTCCACATACAACCAGAAATGGCATGACATGTACTATCCATATAGAATAGTCTTATATTCAAATATATTAAAACTCATACCATTATACATCAAAGAAACTTGGGTCCATTACCTAAACCTCTGTGCTACCAGAATTCTCTATCGGACTTTCGTCAAGGTTTAACATCAATGAAAACCAACCCAATTAATCAACATCGTATACGTCGTCGAACATATCTCAAGATATGCTGAGGGAACTTCAAAGTTTGAATATAGATCACAATATCTCCTTACCAGGGGTCTGATGACGAGACAAGGAAAATGTGTTCGTCCAAAAATGAATCAACATGAATAACATCCTCATCTAACCGAGGGAAGTCAAATATTAACTCTGCAAAAAATAGTGATTTATTGGATTTCACATAAGTAAAATCGAGATAAAATTCTTGTAAGATGACAATCATTTTATTATATCACCCCCCCTATGATACACCTAGTAAGGATGTATTGAAATGGATTGACATCGACAACCACAGTAGTTTTTCAAAGCAATATATAGTGTCGTAATCGTTGAACTGCATGAATGAAAGCTAAAGCTAGCTTCTCAACATGAGAATATTTGATTTCAGTTCCGACTAAGTTTAGACTAAGATAGTAAATGACGTGCTCACATAACTCATCATCCTCCTGAACCAACACTATACCAATCGTCCCTTCAGACGCGACGATGTAAAGAAAGTAATCTCTACTGTAGTTCGAAGATTTCAGTAGAGGCGTCGATACCAAGGATTTCTTCAAAGCATCGAAGGATTCCTAGGCTCATTCATCCCAGATAAAATGAGTGTCGTGCTTTAAGAGATGCATAAAACCCTTAGTAATATTGCCATAGTTTACTATAAACCGTTGTAAAAAGTTAGCTTTCCCCTATAAACCTTTAAGCCAACAAATAGTGCACGGGGGAGGAAATCAAAGTATTGCCTCTACCTTTAATGGATTCACCATGATCCCAGTATTAGACACTAAAAATCATGGAAGACAACCTAACCTGACACAAAAGATGAATTTATGAGGGTTCAACCGGATGCGGTAATGGCGACATCTTTCAAAAACTAGCTGAAGGTGGGTAGAGTGATCCACTCTTTTACGGGAGTGAGAAATGAGATCATTGAGATAGGCTTCAACTATATGCTTGAGATCGTGAAATGTGAAGGTCATAGCTCATTGGAAGGTTTCTACGGCGTTCTTAAGGCCGAAAGGCATTTTTTGGTATGCGAAAGTACCCTAAGGAAAAATAAATGTCGTCTTATGTTGATCCTCGGGCTTAATCTGAATTTGGTTATACCCTAAAAATCCGTCCATAAAGGAAAAGAACTTGCTTCCTACACACTCATCAAGAATCTGATCAATGAAGGGTGTCGGGAAGTTGTCTTTAGGACATGCCTTATTCAGGTCTTGAAAATCCATGCATACATGGATGGTTCCTTGCTTTTTATTCACAGGAATGGGATTAGATACCCATTCAGTCAAGGGAACCAGGTAGATAAATCCAACGTTAAGCAGTTTTTCTACCTCTTCCTTAATAGCAGGGGCCTTCCTAGGATTGGCATCTCTAAGTCATTGTCGAACATGTTTAGCATCCGGGTAGGTTTTAATCTCATGTTCGACAATTCTAGGGTCGATCCCTGACATCTCTTCATATGACGAAGAAAATACACTGCGAAATTCCTTGAAGATCTCAGTGTAGATCAAAATTTCTTCCAACGAAAAATCCACAATGATGTATACATTTTCAACCTTACCAGGAATACAAGAGATATCGATCATGATGGTAGGGGAGATACTCGCCATGTTTCCTTCGGCATAGATGTCATGCGTATTAAGTGTAACTACAATGTGATTGACTATATCGCTCAAGGTAGATCTAAAATAATCTGTTCGATTATAGCAAGCTCCGAGAGAAAATAAGAGCGATGGTGCATATCATCCCATGGTCTGTCAGAACCATTCATGGCCTCTACGATTGCTTCATCCGAGGGTAAAGAATCACCGAGGCAGTCACGTGAGAAAGACGATGAAGTGGCTCATACGGGCTTAAGAACAAAATCCTCCTCATCCGTCTGCGAGGTGACATGATCCGGGTTGACAAAAGAGTCAATAACATCCTGATATGCTATCTATGTCACAGATAGTGGCATATCCATTCCAGTATGTGATTGATCTTCACAAGACACAGTCGAGAAAGGTAGGTTCGAAGGATCGTTAAAATACGAAGTGCGGAAAGGAACAAATCTCATTGATGAAGCAAACCTACTAGACATGGCATAGATATGATGAATTGGTGCCCCAAAATCAAAGGTACCCATAAGGGATGAATACATTCTAACACCAATATTATCAGTTGTTAGTTGAGAATTGTCAGTCACAGGGATCGACGGTCCAACTAATGCATTGGGGCTAGCATACACAAAGGACAAATGGTCGATCGTCACAATCTTCCCATCATGAGGAAAACATGGAGTATAGAATACAAACGATACGACTATAGTCAAAGCATAAGTCCATGTATGTCCTAGTAACAAGTTATAGTCAAGGGGTGCATCAACCACCTCTACATCCACCTCCACTGTCTTCCCACCTAAATGGACCAGGAAGGCAAGAACAATACCATGAGGGCGGAAAGAATGACCATCAAAAGTAGTCAACATGGTCGGATATTGAGAGAGGGTTGGAGAGCTGAGGGCTTTCCAACAAACCAGGGACATCACACATGTTGCAATGCCTTCATCAATAAAAATATGTTTGATGGTATAATTTGAGTAACCCACGTGGATTTGGAATGCCACATGGTAAGGAAAGCGAGGCTTCACATCCTTGAAGTCAAACTTGAGAACCTTAGAGCCACAAGGATCCAGATCTCCTAATGTAGATAGTAAGGAATTACTCTATGATGGACATGTCTGGAGTACCTCCAGAGCTGACATCGTGTAAGGGGTTTGACCAAGATCCTCAACAATAGAGTAATTCTGGGTGGCTCTAACATTAGGGTTGTCGGTAGAGTGCTTGAGTAATCCTTTCGAAATACGAGGCAGGGGCTCTAGTTTTTCGATCTTTAAAGGTGTCTCCGGCGCGGGGGGGGGAGACTCTAGAATAGGTACAGTTTGTGAAGAACTGTAATCGAGAGACCAAGTGGCCACATTAACCTGAGACTTAACCATATTGACGCATAGATGGTCATTGTCTTGCGCTGGTGGGTTTTGACTTCCACTCGATGCATTTCTAGCATTCGAGGAGCTTGAGGCCATGTGTTGATTATGTGGAAAGGGATTAGTCAGCACAACAGGCGGTAGAGATAAAAGCCTCGCATATTCCACATGTTTGGGGCACGAGTGGGTAAGGTGATCGTTTGTACAAAGCTTGCAGGGAAACTTCACCTTTCGCCTTTCTTTCTTTCCCTCACTAGCATTATTATTCGACTTCTCATTATTATTGTTTTCCTTGGATTTATTATTATTATTCTTCCCACCCTTACGGTTGTTACCCCATCCTTTCTTTTTATTCCCTCCTGGTTGTTGTTTACCATTCGGGTTGGTCGACGATTGCACAGAATGTACATCCACCGAATGAGTGGGAGTGGAGGACAGAAATGAAGCTTTCCCTCCTACAAACTAGTTTAGAGACAACTCTTTGAACTGGCGTGTCACCAAGTCTATAGATTTCACATTTGCGGAGCCTACAATACCATCTACATGAGGCCCGTGATTTTTTCTAGGGTCATAACTTGATCTTAGTGCATCAGGAAGAATATCATACAACATCCCAGACTAAGCATATATAAGATGTAACTGTTGGGCTTTAAAAATCGCTTCTTCCTCATAAGTAACTCCAGATGTGGAAACATCCTTTGAAATATAAGGTTGTAAAGACTTAAGGAACCATTCTAAAAGGAAATCCGGGGGTATGTAGGCCTTGATAAACCTCTTCCTTCTATGCCACTCTTGGATGTGATCCGAGATATGGGTGGATTTGTCCTGACAGAGGGCTGAAAATTTTTCTATGATGACATCATAACAAACCGATAATTAGAAGTGGTTGATAAAGACTAAAACCATCTGATTAAAATTTTTGTACACCCCTCAGTAGCTCTATGTAACATTTCACTGTGACCCCCGTGAGGGTGCGTTGAAACAATCTTAAACGAATAGAATTGTCGTTAAGGGAATTATAAGAGCAACAAAGATAAAAAGTAGTGACGTGATCACCAGGATATTCACCAGTATTTCCTACGAATTTTAGAATATCCGAAGGAAGCTAAGTGGGGATGGGGGGCCATGTCGGATCATGACACATGGGGTCATTCATTAACCTAGACAAGCTTGGCAGATTGAGCGTGGCCAAAAAAGGGATATGGGGATGCAACATCTATCCCCAAGATCCCGGAAAAGATTGTTGCTGGGGAATGAAGATGCAATCGTTTCATTTCGATGAAAACTATGCTACGAGAAAGAGAAAAAATTTATCATTCCCATATGCACATGTCCCAAAGTCTATTAAACTCATCAATATCAATCATGCAATTTTGCTATTGCAAATGCAAGGATGCCCCCAATCTAATATAAAGCAAGAAATTAAATATTTTTGTTTCAAAAATTTCACTAAAAGCAATAATGAACTTTCTTAAAACAAAGAAACCCAAACTAAAATTTCTCTTTTAAAGCAAACTATTCAGAAGAAATCTGATCTTTCCCTAAACAATTCTAAAGAAAACACACGCTTTGTAATTGAAAGATACTCAAAGCAAGAGACTAATCTTTCAAAACCAATCAAAGCAAAAGTGGCTAAAAGAAACTCAAAGAATGTCAAGAAGACTGTAAACAGATCAATATAGGCTCCAAAAGTTCAATCCAGTTGATCAAAGAAAAAATGGGCATCAAAAAATGACAAGACCTAATCCAAAAATTTTCACCAACAAGTTCGCAGGCTAACAGTATATTACAGTGCGAGAATTAGGTATTCTCGCAGGCAAGACATGGGTTGACTACGAGGTGTTCGCACTGGACTGAACACTAGGGTGCGAACCCAAGTGATTCTCGCAGGCCACTAAAGGGTACAGTGCGAGAATGCCTGTAAACAAGAAAATTTTTGAAAAAGGGCAAAATTTCTGAGAGAACTCTCAGATCCAGAGAGTCTTGATGGATCTCCCACAGACTCAGAGATCATAAATCAAGCAATCAAAGCAAGGGAAACTAGACTAACTAGGAAACAATCCGTTCCCCAGCGGAGTTGCCAATTTTGTTTTAGGATTAATCCGTAAGTGCGGACACAAACCGATCTCCCTAGATCCACCTGGATCTAGAACAAAACAGGACAGAATATACCGCTTTCCCTAGATCTAACTATTGAATTAAATTGGAAGTGAGAATAAGAGACATACCTTGTAATCGCTTCCTTAATCTTTGTTGCTCCTGCTTCGCTCCAGCGCTCTCGTGCAGTCAAGATCAGAACAGCACAAACCAACCAAAGTGAAAGCAAATAATATATTCAATAGCTAATCTATACATATGATCAAGAAGTTATGTAANAAGCCAATCATATACCAATACCACTAACAAGTGTCTCTCACAATGCACCACAAGATATGCCAATAATTCAAACTAAGTGCACTCACAATATACTTCAATAGATCTGCCTCAAAACCATTCTACGACAAGCCCTAAACTTCCAACAGGGCATCCAACTAATTTACAAGGAAAAGCTCAACTATATTCATAAGTTCAACACTACACATATGAAAACCATACCTTTTTCTTCTTGTAGCGTTTTGCTGCCGCGGTTTTTCTGCCGCACTTTTTCTGTCGCGGTTTTTCTGCCACACTTTTCCTGCCGCAATTTTTCTTCCACACTTTTCCTATCACGATTTTCCTGCCGCACTTTTTCTGCCACACTTTTCCTACCGCACTTTTTTTGTCGCAGTTTTCCTGCCGCGATTTTTCTGCCACACTTTTTTTGTCGTAGTTTTCTTGCCGCAATTTTTCTGCCACACTTTTCTTGCCACACTTTTTCTTCCGCACTTTTCTCTATCAATAATACTTGCCCAAATAACCTTTCACAAAATAGATATTCAATATGTGATTAAATGAGAGACCTTTACCTCTTATTTATACTTTTATGTATCTTCCTCAAGGGGTTACCTTCTAACCATCTTAACCCACTTTCCTTATTTTAGGGCTAACTCACTTCTAACCACTTGTCCACTTAACTTGACCACTTTCCACAATTAGTAAGTTCTCCATTAACTTTATTATTTAAATAATTTCTTCTTTGCAACCACTTTGACTACTTTGGCCTTTTGGGGATTCTAGATGACTCATGAGGGTTCTTCAACTTCACATGGCCATAAATATCTAACCGTGAGGAGTTATGTGACTTTCCACATACCACCGGAAATGGCATGACATGTACTATCCATCTAGAATAGTCTTATATTCAAATATATTAAAAATCATACCATTATACATCAACAAAACTTGGGTCCATTACCTAAACCTTTGTGCTACCGGAATTCTCTACCAGACTTTCGTCAAGGTTAGACATCAATGAAAACCAACCCAATTAATCAACATCGTATACGTCGTCAACCATCTCTTGAGAGATGCTGAGGGAACTTCAAAGTTTGAAGATAGATCATAATATCTCCTTACCAAGGGTCTGATGACAAGACAAGGAAAACATGTTCGTCCAAAAATGAATCAACATGAATAACATTCTCATCTAACCGAGGGAAGTCAAATATTAACTCTGCAAAAAATAGTGATTTATTGGATTTCGCAGAAGCAAAATTGAGATAAAATTCTTGTAAGATGACAATCATTTTATTATATCACCCCCCCTATGATACACCTAGTAAGGATGTATTGAAATGGATTGACATCGACAACCACAGTAGTTTTTCAAAGCAATATATAGTGTCGTAATTGTTGAAATGCATGAACGAAAGCCAAAGCTAGTTTCTCAACATGAGAATATTTGATTTCAGTTCCGACTAAGTTTCGACTAAGATAGTAAATGACGTGCTCACATAGCTCATCATCCTCTTGAACCAACACTATACCAATCGCCCCTTCAGACGCGACGATGTAAAGAAAGTAATCTCTATTATAGTTCGAAGACTTCAGTAGAGGTGTCGATACCAAGGATTTCTTCAAAGCATCGAAGGATTCCTGGGCTTGTTCATCCCAAATAAAATGAGTGTCATGCTTTAAGAGACGCATGAAACCCTTAGTAATATTGGTATAGTTTACTATAAACCGTCGTAAAAAGTTAGCTTTCCCCTGTAAACCTTTAAGCCGACAAATAGTGCACGGGGGAGGAAATCAAAGTATTGCCTCACCTTTAATGGATTCGCCATGATCCCAGTATCAGACACTAAAAATCATGGAAGACGACCTAACCTAACACAAAAGATGAATTTATGAGGGTTCAATCGGATGCGGTAATGGCGACATCTTTCAAAAACTAACTGAAGGTGGGTAGAGTGATCCACTCTTTTATGGGAGTGAGAAATGATAACATTGAGATAGGATTCAACTATATGCTTGATATCGTGAAACGTGAAGGTCATAGCTCATTGGAAGGTTTCTCCAGCGTTCTTAAGGCCGAAAGGCATTTTTTCGTATGCGAAAGTACCCCAAGGAAAAAGAAATGTCGTCTTATGTTGATCCTTGGGGTTAATCTGAATTTGGTTATACCCTAAAAATCCGTCCATAAAGGAAAAGAACTTTCTTCCTGCACACTCATCAAGAATCTGATCAATGAATGGTGTCGCGAAGTTGTCTTTAGGACATGCCTTATTCAGGTCTTGAAAATCCATGCATACATGGATGGTTCCTTGCCTTTTATTCACAGGAATGGGATTAGATACCCATTCAGTCAAGGGAACAAGGTAGATAAAGCCAACGTTAAGCAGTTTTTCTACCTCTTCCTTAATAGCAGGGGCCTTCTTAGGATTGGTAGCTCTAAGTCATTGTCAAACATGTTTAGCATCTGGGTAGGTTTTAATCTCATGTTCGACAATTCTAGGGTCGATCCCTAGCATCTCTTCATATGACGAAGAAAATACACTACGAAATTCCTTGAAGATCTCAGTGTAGATCATAATTTCTTCCGACGAACAATCCACAATGATGTATACATTTTCAACCTTACCAGGAATACAAGAGATATCGATCATGATGGTAGGGGAGATACTCGCCATGTTTCCTTCGACATAAATGTCATGTGTATTAAGTGTAACTACAACGTGATTGACTATATCACTCAAGGTAGATCTAAAATAATCTGTTCGATTATAGCAAGCTCCGGGAGAAAATAAGAGCGATGGTGCATATCATCCCATGGCCTGTCAGAACCATTCATGGCCTCTACGATTGCTTCATCCGAGGGTAAAGAATCATTGATGCAGTCACATGAGAAAGACGATGAAGTGTCTCATATGGGCTTAAGAACAAAATCCTCCTCGTCCGTCTGCGAGGTGACATGATCCGGGTTGACAAAAGAGTCAAGAACATCCTGATATGCTATCTATGTCGCAGATAGTAGCATATCCATTCCAGTATGTGATTGACCTTCACAAGACACAGTCGAGAAAGGTAGGGTCGAAGGATCGTTAAAATACGAAGTGAGGAAAGGAACAAACCTCATTGACGAAGCAAACCTACTAGACATGGCATAGATATGATGAATTGGTGCCCGAAAATCAAAGGTACCCATAAGGGATGAATACATTCCAACACCAATATTCTCAGTTGTCAGTTGAGAATTGTCAGTCACAAGGATCGATGGTCCAACTAATGCATTGGGGCTAGCATACACAAAGGACAAATGGTCAATCATCACAATCTTCCCATCATGAGGAAAACATAGAGTATAGAAGACAAACGATACTACTATAATCATAGCATAAGTCCATGTATGTCCTAGTAACAAGTTATAGTCGAGGGGTGCATCAACCACCTCTACATCCACCTCCAATGTCTTCCCACCTAACTGGACCAGGAAGGCAAGAACAATACCGTGAGGGCGGAAAGATTGACTGTCAAAAGCAGTCAACATGGTCGGATATTGAGAGAGGGTTGGGGAGCCGAGGGCTTTCCAACAGACCAGGGACATCACACATGTTGCAACGCCTTCATCAATACAAATATGTTTGATGGTATACTTTGAGTAACCCACATGGATTTGGAATGCCACATGGTAAAGAAAGCGAGGCTTAACATCCTTGAAGTCAAACTTGAGAACTTTAGAGCCACAAGGATCCAGATCTCCTAATGTAGATAGTAAGGAATTCCTCTATGATGGACATGTCTGGAGTACCTCTAGAGCTAACATCGTGCAAGGGGTTTGACCAAGATCCTCAACAATAGAGTAATTCTGGGTGGCTCTAACATTAGGGTTGTGGGTAGAGTGCTTGAGTAATCCTTTCGAAATATGAGGCAAGGGCTCTAGTTTTTCGATCTTTAAAGGTGTCTCCAGAGGGGGGGGGAGACTCTAGAACAGGTACAGTTTGTGAAGAACTGTAATAGAGAGACCAAGTGGCCACATTAACCTGAGACTTAACCATATTGATGCATAGATGGTCATTTTCTTGCACCGGTGGGTTTTGACTTCCACTCGACGCATTTCTAGCATTCGAGGAGCTCAAGGCTATGTGTTGATTATGTGGAAAGGGATTAGTCAGCACAACGGGCGATAGAGATAAAAGCCTCGCATATTCCACAAGTTTGGGGCACAAGTGGGTAAGGTGATCGTCTGTACAAAGCTTGCAGGGAAACTTCACCTTTTGCCTTTCTTTCTTTCCCTCACTAGCATTATTATTCGACTTCTCATTATTATCATTGTCCTTGGATTTATTATTATTATTATTCCCACCCTTACGGTTGTTACCCCATCCTTTATTTTTATTCCCTTGTGGTTGTTGGTTACCATTTGGGTTGGTCGACGATTGCACAAAATGTACATCGACTGAATGAGTGGGAGTGGAGGACACAAACGAAGCTTTCCCTCCGACAAACTAGTTTATAGACAACTCTTTGAACTGGCTTGTCACCAAGTCTACAGATTTCACATTTGTGGAGCCTACAATACCATTGACATGAGGCCTGTGATTTTTTCTAGGGTCGTAACTTGATCTCAGTGCATCAGGAAGAATATCGTTCAACATCCTAGACTGAGCATATATAAGATGTAACTGTTGGGCTTTAAAAATTGCTTCTTCCTCATAAGTAACTCCATATGTGGAAACATCGTTTGAAATATAAGGTTGTAAAGACTTAAGGAACCATTCTAAAAGTAAATCTAGGGGTATGTAGGCCTTGATAAACCTCTTCCTTCTATGCCACTCTTGGATGTGATTCGAGATATGGGTGGCTTTGTCCTGACAGAGGGCCGAAATTTTTTCTATGATGACATCATAACAAACCGGTAATTGGAAGTGGTTGATAAAGACTAAAACCATCTAATTAAAATTTTTGTACACCCCTTGGTAGCTCTATGTAACATTTCACTGCGACCCCCGTGAGGGTTGTTTGAAACAATCTTAAATGAATAGAATCGTCGTTAAGGGAATTATAAGAACAACAAAGATGAAAAGTAGTGACGTGATCACCAGGATATTCACCAGTCTTTCCTTCGAATTTCAGAATATCCGAAGGAAGCTTAGTGGGGATGGGGGGCCATGTCAGATCATGATGCATGGGGTCATTCATTAACCTAGACAAGCCTGGTAGATTGAGCATGGCCAAAAAAGGGATATGGGGATGAAACATCTATCCCCAAGATCCTGGGAAAGATTGTTGCTGGGGAATCGTAGCCCAACCAGGGTTCTGGTATGCACCATGGCTTTGTCCGGGATTGTAAAATCCTCCTTCGAACTGATTCATAAGGGGTTGGTTGGGCACCATTCTAGTAGGAATTTTATGATGAGGGTTGTAAAAGTTTCCCCCATCTGGAGTAGCTCCAGGTTGGGGGTTGTCCAAGGTATGAAATTGACCTCCTCCAGGTGTGAATTCAGAGGATAGATGTGGATTCATCATGCCAAATGTGTTGGTCGAAATCGATATAGAGGAGGTAGGTGTAAAGGACGGACCATAAGAAACAACTTGTCTTCCAGGTTGGCTACTCCATCCAGGAGTATTAAGACCAAGATTAGACCTGGGGTGAAAAGGAGGAAGGCCTCCAACCATAGGATCCATTTGTGGGATATTAGAAACGCCAAACGAAAATGGAATATGTGGAGGAGCCATGCCCCCAAGTCCAATACTAGTATTCAGATTAGATGCCAGGATGGAGGATGAAAATTGCGATGTGAAATTAGGCATACCATAAGAAAAAGGGCTAGAGGTTGTAGGGATGGACTGAATATTGTAGTGAAAAAGGGACCCAAAAGGGTTCGTGGCTATAGGTTGAGTATTCACTATAGGTCGAACATGAGTGATGATGGGAACCTCCGAAACTACAACCATTGTGGTTGAAGGTGTCAAAGGAGTACCGTTAACTATAGTGGGTACGAAAGTCAAAGGACTCCCAATATATTTCTGACTCTACTCAATGCTCATCCTTGTATGATCACAAGTCTGGTAGGTGGAGGTGTGTGTACCAAATTTGATAACTTTACTCCTTTAGAAGGAAAAGACTCAAAATGCAGTGGTAATAGTAACAAAAGGTGAGACATGCGAGGAAGTTGGTCTGGCTCCACGATGACTCAAGAATTGAGATATAAAAACAAATCCTAAGGCCAACTAATAATCAAAGAGCACACCAAAATAAACAAAAGGCCAATATGTACACAAACAGGATAAAGTGGCTGAAAGGGGCCTCCCTTCCTAAATTAGTTATGCCTTGCCCAAGAGGGGCCTGCTACTCCCTGCGAAAGATCGGAGGTATCCAAATCAGTTATAAGGGCACGCATGGGCTTAACAACCAGTCGGTTAGAACCCCCCGTTGAGGTAATCCTCCATAAAGGTTGTGTGATGTACGACCCTTATCTGACCCAGGGTACCTGCAGAATAACCCATGCAAGTAACCTAAGTGGTACCTATGTCAAGCAACTAAATAACCACGATATAAACGATGCATAGGTGAACAGTCGTAAGTCATATCTAATTTATGGGCATGGTAACAAGGACAAAAATATTGAAAGCACCACCTCTCACAGAGGTAAAGGTACTAACAAGATCCCAATATACGAATATATCCCCATAAATATATCTGATGCTAAGAAGGTATTGGGGAGATATCCCCTCAACCAACTTCACGTGACCTCATGCTTAACTCAGGTGTAAGCGTAGCCTCCTGACGTCACCAATTATACAATGGATTTCACCACTCCCTTATTCAAACACATATGTTGATTTTAATAGCCTTGGAGAAATTTACTCACAAAATCCTATTCCAAGGCTCTAAATCCTAAGCTAGTTTTTGCACCCTAAAAATAAAATCGTTTCTAATCAATTTTAAATTTATCATCATTAATTTTAGTGGCTTTGCTTACTAAAAAACGTGCAGTCGTGAAACTGATGATGTTTTGACTCAACGCGTAAAATAAATGAATATAAATAAAATGCAAAGTCCTAACTTCAATTCCCAACAAATGATAAGCTTTTCAAAATGCAATTTTCAATTTAATTATGTGATTCAAAATCATATTCAATATTTCCATACATGTACTAAGATCAACTATAAAAACCCAAAAGATCAAATGCCAACAATGAAAAATGTTTATTATTTTTGTATTTTCAATATAAAAGAATGAAAATGTAAGGACCGAACAACAACTTGATATAAAGATTCTATTGTATGTAAACAGAGACAAACCAAGTAGAATATCAAGAAGAAAACACCCAACCCGAGATGCAAGGACAATCAACGAAAAAGGATGATGAGAAAGAAGAAAACCTCTCGAAAATTCAACGAAAGAAAGGTTTCCTATCACTATGTAGGCATTTAACAGTCATGACAAAGGCCTAAGAAGACTCATCAACCATCAAAACTTACCCAACAAACATCAAACTCAACAACCAAGCATACAAGAATGATGTGCATGATTGTTCAGGAGAACACCGCATATATACACATCCTATAGAACGACAACTCACGTATGTACATGACTGTCAGGAAAAAACCCGCGTATATGTAGTGAAACACTGCCAGGTTAAGGATAAGGCTAAGAAACTTAGACTCAAAATGAACAGAGGATGTCAAGCAATCAGAGGACAAGAAACTCGATATAAACAAGAGAAATCAAAGGAGAAAAAACACTCCAAACCATGAAAAGAAGATTCTATCCCCAGTATGGTCGCCAATTCCGTTACTAGGAAAATCACTCTATGGCATGGGGTAAACCACAACAGACGAAAATGACTACATAAATCAACTCTATTCTCAAGTATGCTATATAAACAAATATACTAACAAGACAAGAAAATGAGCCTGCCTCGTCTAGACGTTAGATGAAGTCCACAGTTGAGCACTTGACTCAAAGAAATATACTTGCAACTTGTCCTCAACAACCAAGATACGCAAGCATATGGTGATAAAATATAAAGTTAGCACATTCAATAGCATAATCCATTAATATTCATAACAAATACGCCCATGGAATAACAATTCAAATATTTCTAAGAGATTAATAGGACGAGAAAAGAGTATTTCTATTAAAATATAATCAAAAAAAGTATATGAATTAAAAACTTCTGTGTCGACACGTTTGGATCTGAGAAACTAAGTCCCTTCCAACTGGGCCTCCACCACTTCAATACTCCACCAAAGACAAGCTCATATAAGAGAGACAATGAGGTTCTCTATCAAGTAGGGAGGAGCTTGGGGGATGAACAATGTGTTCAGACTTAAAAGGACAAAGGGATGCAGACTCATTATGAAGTGAGTAATTTCTCTAGAGTAACTTTGCTCTCAAAGTTGAATTCTTCTCCTCTTTTCCACAACTTGGATATGGCCTTCAAATGTAAATGAAGGGTCGAGTCAGAACGTTTCCAGTATATGGAAGGTCAAGGATCAGGTATCTCATGACATGACATGGAAACCAAACACCATTTTTTATTTTTGGGCACAAAACCGAATGTACGCGGATTGTAATGGTGCAACCTGAGTATACGCATGACGTGTAACCGTTAGGGCTCGTATATGTGGAAAATATTATTTTTAGCTCTGGGAACTACAAAAAGGGACTTCAAGTCTGCATAGGGAAATGGAAAAAGGCCCTGTGTTCAAGTTTGCATAGGGTGAGGTAAATCTTGCGATAACAATATATTTGAAAGAGAAAGGAAGAGAAGGGAAAATCTCTCAACCATTGAGAGGAAACTGTAATCTTACTTTGTACTTTCTAAACTAAAAAGACACTGTGATGAAGTAATTTTTCATATGTGTGATTTTATATTATGAGAATGAGTTAAGATTCTGTTTTGAGATCCAAGGTTTCTCTTCTGAGTGTCACAGTGAAAAGTATGCCCAATGCCAACACTAGAAGTGCGTAGACAAGCCCCTTGAAATCCCAAGGCTCAGGAGAAACAACGCAAGGTGCACATATACCACTCAATGAAGGTGGAGGCCTTAAACATATGAAGATCGAAGCTCAGGAGAGACAATGAAAAAATTACATAGAGTAGGCACAAGATTTGCGCAGGTGACTTTTCGAAATCCCAAGCTCAGGAGGGAGACATACCATGTGCGCCAGAGGTTGAGTCGTCTAGGTGACGAAATTCAAGGAGAAAAAAAATGTGCAGGGTTTCAAGTGGGGAATCAGGGAGTGTAAAATCCTTTGTTTAAGAACTGGTGGATGAGATCTTCTCGTGAGGAGTCGAAATCCCCACAACTGTTAGATCAGATAGGAGGAGCACAATCGATAATCACTGAGTCTGTCAGACTTCATCACTTCGACAGTTATGAGTTGTTTGTATTAAGTGATCCTTGAATCTCTGAAGTTGCAGAGTGAATCTACACTATAGATCAGTGGGCAAATGTGAGCCGTTGGATCCTCGAGGGGTTTGATGATTCCAAAAGTTTGAGTCGTAACTATCTAAGGGATAAGAAACCCCAAAGATCCAAAGTCCCATATTAAAGGACATTCGTGGATCTAATGATCGAAAGAGGATCGTTAGATCTCCAAGCCTTTGTCCTTCGAAATTTTGGTAGTTCAACACTCCAGAGAAATTGAGTCATAGTTGTTAAGGGATAAGAAACTCCAAAGGTCCTAAGTCCTAGAGTAAAGGACAATCGTGGATCTAGTGATCGAACGAGGACCGTTATATCTCCAAGTCTTCATCCTTCGAAAGTTCGGTAGTTCGACACTCCGACGAGGTTGAGTCATAGTTGTTAAAAGGTAAGGAACTCCAAGAGTCTTGATGTCTAGAGTGGACGTCAACCGTTGATCAAAGGAGGATGTGAGTCGCTATATCCTCGAGATCTTTGGTGGTTCAACGATATGGGTGAGATAGTTCAAAGTTGCGAGGTGCAGAGAACCTCCGAAGCCCGGAGTTCCAGAGTAGATCTCCATCGTAGATTCTCATGTTCAGAGAATCCCTGCCAGGCATTCGATTAAAATTCATAATCATTGACGAAGGAAAGTGGAAGGACAGGGTAGAGCCTACAGTTGCTGGTCAACCTCGTTTATGATTTAGTGTTGGAGTTGAAGAATCCTCTGGAGCGCCAGAGTCCCAGAGCCTTGAATAACGCCTTTTGGGCTAGCGCTAGGTTCTATCCCGTGGTCAGATGCATAAATGTCAAGGTAAAAAGGGATAATTCCTACGGTTAAAATGAATTCAAAAATCTGAAAAAGAAAAAGAAAAATGAAAACAAACCAATGGGGTCTAAATTCTTATATTCGCAACTTAACAATGGTCCTACGATTTTTCCCAAAAGTTTGGATTTATAAAAAAAATAAATAGAGACTCCATGCTACTAATAAATTCAAAATTATCAACAAATTCAATAGAGAATCCACAATATAAATTTGGATCTAGAATATAATTAAATGGAGATCCCACCATATGAGTTGATTTAGGATTTAAATGAAATTCAACAGAGAACTCATGATACAAATTTAGGAATTAATTCCTTAGTTTACCAACGAACAATACACTATTAAATTTCTTTAAAAATAATCTCAACTAAAATCTCGGATCAACTTCAAATATGGATTAAAAATACAATTTTTAAAACATAGACCATACAAAATATAATTTCGATTTTTACAAAGAGGATAAAGCCACCCGAATTTAGAGTTCGGAAATGCTGGAAATTACAACGAAAATTGAAAATTGTAAGCACCGTAACTATTATTCGTTTGGAAACAATTGTAACAATTTGGCATTGAGACTTTCTATTGAATCTAGAGTGGCCATACCAAATCTAACATACTAATATACACATACTACAAATAAATTCAGAACATAAAAAAAAAAATACCGGGACCAATGAAAGTTGTGAAATGAAGATGCCCTTCAAAGTCTTGTGCTCCTTTTGTTCTCTTGCTTTCTAATCAACGAAGTTTCACCAGTACCTCCCAACCAATTCTAGGGGTACTCTTCTTTCCCCTTATCCCCCCGAGCCACAAAGGAGCCAAGCACAAAAACCAGAACACAATAGCTTCCAATCTTGCCTCGCAAGGAAAAGCTTCCACTCTTTTCACAATATTGGAGTCCCAACTATCACAAGTAAAGAACAGTCATATCAAAATTCGACAACATAACAGTGCTCAAAAGGTCCGATCCATTTCCCTTCTACATCATTTGTTTTATATAAATTTTCCTCACTGACACCTGTCCTCATGCACAAATAATTAACTTTTTAATTTAAATTAATTATTATTATTCACCCACACACTTGTCATACTCTCCCCAAGTTGCACAAGTAATTACCAAATTTTATTTTAGTTAAAAAGGAAAATTCCCTCACATTCCCCAATGTGTTCCTATTTTTGCTCTTAGTTGTCCTTTTGTTCCCCAAATTCTCATTTAATGAGTGTCTCCTAATTAGATTTTAGTTAGAGTTGGATTGGGAGTCTTCTTATAGTTATTCTAGTGGTAGGTTGACTCAGTATTCTATTATATGTACACCCATTCTCTCAAGTTATTATTTATTTCTATTTAAAAATCATTTTTTATTAATTTTGTGCACACATTTGCATTTTTATCAAATCTTTAGATTTTACTTACTTTTTCCTAGAAATTGATTTATCTCAAATCTTTAACTCATGTCATAATTCATTTAGTCCTTTATTTAAATTTAGACTTAGAATTAGTTTTAGACTTAGGATTATACTTTTGTTAGGATTTATAATTAATAATCTATTGTTTAATAAATACTTTATTCTAGCAAGGTCTAATCATTCCAATGTTTTCTAGGCCACCTAGATTTATTGACTCAAGTTTCAATTGTGTGACATTCCCTTCAAGACGTACCTCCGTGCTCCAAGGGTGCCACTCACATTTGACTCGTTTTGGAAGTTTGCCCGACCCTTTGGAGTCAAAACTCCATTCAGTCAACCTTGTGAGAAACTAAGGGTTTCTAAGGAATACAGACTCTGCCTTATTGTGTGCCCCTTAGAAATCTTCGTGAGCGACTATATTAGTCTGCCCTCACGACATCGTGGACCATTCAAACTAGGTAATCATTAACCTACAGTTCTATCCATGACGAGAGTGCTAGTAGGATTTGATAGGGACGTTGTCGCACCTCTCCCTCAATGTTTTTTTTCTTTGCATGGCCCCTCTACTCCTTATGTGCGTCAGATTAGCAAGTGTTGTCAATCCTTCATACAATGATAAAACACTGTCAATAATCTATATGCATAATCATACTAAAATCAATCATATGTCAAAATTGCGTAAATGAACTACTAAATAGAAATACAATCCACTTCTTGACTCAATCTAGAGTCTAAGGAAGTCCATTGATGCCATTAGTATCCATAACCTGTCATGTGTCCTACACACTCAGGAGAACTCGTCAATAACATCTTCCAATACATGTACATCAAATAAAAAAAGGTCACAACACATCATCATCATCATGTATAATCCAAAATTGAAAAGAAATCACAATGTACCATAACCAGATCACTTGCATGAAAGTGTCCTCAAAGAATAAGTCAATAAAAGTGTGCTCATTAGAGTGAGATGTTACATACACCCCCTCTTGTTTTAAAATTCATCCCTAAGTTTGTACAATATATAAAAGCAACTAAAGAAATGTATATGACATAGATCTATATGTCTAATCTATCAAACAAGTAAGGAAACTGTTGATGCATCTCATATGCGTCTTCCTAGGTAGCCGAGTGTGGAATATAGTTGTCCCACTGGACCTTGAGCTGATCGACTATTCGATGTCGTAGTTGTCGAATGCGATGGTCTAGAATGAGGATTGGCTATGCCATGAGAGAACCCTCGTACAACACTTGCAAAGAACTCATGTCAATAACATATGAAGGATCACTAATATAATGTCTCAAAACTGATACATGAAATACATCATGCATACACCTCAAAGAGACAGGCAAGGCTAGTCAATATGCCACAAGTCCTTTATTTTACACAACTTCAAAAGGTTCCACAAACCTAGGATATAGTTTAACACCCTTTCCCAACTTGATCGAACTCTTGTGTGGTTTTATCCGCAAGTAAACTCCGTCACCAACTTCATAACTGCGGTCAACACGATGCGCATCAACATAACTCTTATGATGATCTTGTGCTTATTTAATCCTATGTCTTATCAATTGCATCTATTCTTCCAATTATTGAATTACTTCTGGTCTTATTAGGACCCTATCCTCAATTCGATCCTAACTCAACGACGTCGGAAATGGTCACCTATAAAGAAAATCAAACAATGCCATATTAATAGTACTCTGATAGTTATTGTTGTATGCAAACTCTACTAGTGGTCCATTACATGCATACACAACATATCCTCCAAAATATGGTTCGTTCTTTTTATTTTCCCGTCTGTCTCTGAGTGATATGTTGTGATAAAGTTTAGTTGTGTTCCCAAATCCTCTTGGAAACTAGTCCAAAACCGTCCTATAAAAAATGATCTCTGATCAGATATGATCATTCTTGGTACTCTATGTAATCTCACAATCTCGCTGAAAAATAATCTTGCTATGTCTGGCGCCTGCTATGTCATATGTATTGGAATAAAGTGTGCAATCTTCATCAAAGTTTCAACTACCATGGAAATCGAATGATGTCTTCTTGTCGTTAGTGGAAATCCAACGATAAAGTCCATCGAAATGACCTCCCATTTTGATTTTGGAATAGAGTGTCATTGTAGTAATCATGTTGTATGTCTATGTTTAGCCTTAACTTGCTGAAATTCTAGACATATCGCCACGTAACTAAATATCTATGCTTTCATTCCCTTCGATAAGAATAAAGGCTTAAGGTCTGCCTTCATCTTCATGATTGTTGGATGAGACATGTTTACTGCTCAATGAGCTTCACTTAATATCAAACTTCTTAATTCATCGTTAGGTGGTATGTAAATTCTTCTGTGAAATATCGACAATCCATCGTTGTCTAATGAAGAAACTTCATACTTCGATACCATCATGGTATATCGTCCAATATTATTCTTAACATCCTTGTACGAATCATTGTCTATATGTAAAGTTAGAATCTTTTCTCTAATATTTGTCTTAAGCGGTTTTACCGAGAATATGTGTGGTTTCCGACTCAATGCATCTGCCACTTAATTCACTGTTCCTTTAATGTAAGTAATCTCAAAGTCATATTCGCTAAGTAATTATCACCAACACCTTTGTCGCGCATTCAAGTCATTCTGTGTGAAAATATGCTGCAAACCACATTGATATTTATTTAGTTCAAAATTGCATCCAATCAGATAATGTCTCCAAATTCTTAGAGCATACACAATTGATAATAACTCCATGTTATGCATTGCATAGTTCTCCTCATGCTTTCTCAATTTCCTAGAAATGTAAGCGATGACTCAACCATCTTGCATCAAAACTCTATGTAAACCTTCCTTGGATGCGTCCATCCATACCAATAATTCCTTGTCCATGTCCAAAACCTATAGTATCGACGTTTTCGTCAACAAATCTTTGATATTTTGAAAATATTCCATGAATTTATTAGTCCATACAAACTTCTTGTTCTTCTTCTACAATTCCCTGATCGGATTTGCTATCTTCAAAAAAACTCCGTCGAATCGTCGGTAATATCCTGCTAAACCCATCAAGCTGTGTAATTCTTGTACATTTGTTGGTGAAGGACATTCCATAGTAGCCTCTACCTTAGCTAGATCCACAATGATACCTTCACCATATATGATATGTCCCAAGTATTGAATATTCAATTGGTAAAAAGATCATTTCGATATTTTCCTGTATAATTTATTTTCTCGTAGACACTGTAGGAGCAATCTTAAATGTTCGTCATGCTCTTCTTTCATCCGAGAATAAATCAATATGTCATCAATAAATACTTGAATAAACTTATCCAAGTATTCACAGAACACCCCATTCATCAAACTCATGAATACCGCAGGGGCATTTGTCAATCCGAACGGTAAAACTGTAAACTCATAGTGTCTGAATCTTGTCTTAAATGTGGTCTTTGTTGATTAAGGTTGGTTGTCATTGATGTCAACCCTTGAAGAAAGACCCGTAGCACAAAGGTTTGGGTAATGGACCCAATAGTGTTTGATGTAAATATGACTCATTATTGTTTTTTCATGGTTGAT
>SNQJ01S0019186.1:49934-75608 GCA_010110895.2 Picea sitchensis | reverse complement strand
GATCAGAATCAACAGAAGATGTATGCAGATAGGCATAGGGTATAACACAACTTTGAGGTTGGAGATATAGTATTTCTCATATTGCAGCCTTGCAGACAGTCATCACTGAAGAAAAGTGGTGCATAGAAGTTGAATCCCCTCTTTTATGGACCATACAAAGTGATCCAGAGAGTTGGGGAAGTAGCATACGAGATGGAGCTACCAAAGGGTAGCAGGATCCACACCACCTTCCATGTATCCTACCTCAAGAAGGCACTGGGTCAATTGGTCAACACCTCATCATATCTTCATCCACTAGATGAGGAAGGGTAGTTGGTTCTATCCCTCAAGAGGATTTTTGATGTTAGGGAACGAAGGCTGAGCAGTGGGGTCATTACTTTGTTGCATGAAAATAATTTCCCGCAGTAGATGCTACCCGAGAAGGAGAATAGATATTACAACACCCTAATCTAGAGTTGCTTGAGGACAAGAAATACTGGGAATGAAGGACTATAATGTCCCCTTCCAATTAATAGAGGATGAATCAATAGTCTATATGACTCATGTAGGCTATGGTCAATAAGAAAAAAAGGGAATTAAGGAGGTTTCTTTGGTGTCATTGGTTTAAAAGAATAAAAAATCCTAAAAGTGACATTAAATAAAATAAATAATTATATTTAATTGGAATTTGAGGGAAATAAAGTAAGGGTTTGATTTGGTCAAAAAGGGGAAATATCTAGAAGGTCCAAAGGGAGGATAAATAGATGGGTAACCCTTCTCTTTGGGATTGTGTTTTATGATCTCTTGTTGATGTGCTCTAGCCAAGTTTTTGTTAGGGGTTGGAAAACTCCTTCCATTTCAGTTTAGTTTCAATGGTGCAATATCCACACTAGCTAGACAAGAGGAGGATTCATCCGGAGTCCTCATTGGAGTTCGTTGTTGTGTTTGGTTTAATTTTGGAAAGAGTTGGAGGAATATTGACTTCCGTAGGGGGTTTGTGGCAATTTTTCAGAGGAGACTGATCATTAGATCTGCAGGTTCTAGGAGGGTTTCACGTAGCTTGGAAAGGAGACACCCCTGCGGGTTGAGCACGGGTTGTCCCACGATGCCTTGATAGATGTCCCGTGGTTGTCCCACGAGGACCTCTGCGAATTTGGGGTTGTAGTAGTTAGTCAGACCAGGGTTGTGAAGGTTACAATGGTGGTTTGCAGAGCATACATAGCAAGGTCGAGCTCAAAGAGCCTCAGACATCATAATTTGTCATCAATCTAGGTTTTCTTATTGTTTCTGTAGTAGATTTTGCAGTTTCTTGGCATCCATTAGATTTGTGTGCTTAGGAGTATTCTGCAGTTGTCATTACAACTATTATATATCATTGTATTGCTGAAATTTTTGGGAGTTTCCATCCATAATAAGACTTCATGCAGTTGTCATTACAACCATTAGATATCATTGTATTGCTGAAATTCTTGGGAGTTTCCATCCATAATAAAATGCCATGGTTATTTTCTCCATTTATTGTGTAATGGATGCATGCAATATGTTTGAAAATATTCCTATTTGAGCATAGAAAAAACATTATATCCCCACCTAGCCTAGTTGAGGACATTACACTTTTCCCTTTATGTGCTTGATTTCAAAGTTACATTGACTAAGAAATTTCATCCATTGGCATTTAGTGTTGGTTGTTCAAACAAGTATTTCAGACACTATGGTCTATACTCAATTCAAATTGTTTTCCCATGAGTTAATGTTTCCACAATTTTAAATCATGTACTATGGTTGCCAATTCTAAGTCATGTGTGGCATAATTTATTTCATGTTCCAATTTTCTGGACTCATAACAAATTACATGTTCATTTTGGGTAAGGACTCCACCAAGCCCTTCATTGCATGCATCAGTTCACACAACAAAATCCTCATCTATATATGCAAAWTTTAAAATAGGTGCATTGGTTAATAAATCCTTTAAGCGCTRGAAAGTTTCTTCACACTTGATACTTCATTCAAATTTTACTGATTTCATTTGCAAATATGTTATTGGATGTGCAATCTTGGAGAATCTTACCWGAAGTGTTTGTTTGCCTTGGCCAACTTTTGATTACTTAAAGAAWTKTTTTATATRTTTGTTGATTATATTTTATTCTGTACTCTTACTTATACTCACACAAAAGAAATTTAAGAAATTTTTCATGTGATAGTTTAAAGATTTCTATTCATTATTACATTGAAGCAGTGTTGAGAGAAAAAATAGATAATACCTATGCATGCATTTTAAAGAATAACAAACTCAATTTTGAGGTTACATTTCTTTCTRGAAAGATTTCTCTATAGGAATAGATGAGTATAAAAGAAYAAGAAAACATTTTTTTAACCCTAAATAGTTTTCCATTGATTAAAGAGTGCACATAGTACTATTTATCTACATTACATTAGAATTACAAGTATAGTAATATAAACTAGAAATACTATTCTAGTATAATCCACAAAGATTAAAAAGATACAGAGACCACTCATAAATAATGAAATGATACTGAGAAGTTCTATTAGTTGTTATCTTTATACAAATATTAGAGTAATAGGAAGCCAATAAGGTTGGACCCATATATATTAAACTCGTAGTTTACTTTTAATACAAAACTAGGGTTTTCATTTTTAAAGAAACCCTTAAAATATTATTTAAGTAATTATGAGCTAGGAAAAATAAGATATTAACGACCTGCATATAACCAGAGAGACTCTCAACCATTCTTAGGGTTGAGATAAGCTTATAGCTACAACAATGAAACAAAAACGAAAATGTCTATTAATGAAAAATGGTTATTAAAATAACCAGAGCAGGCAACCACCATTCAGGGTGTGCACCAACTAAACAAAGGTAGACTCGAAACTTGGTAATGAATCTGTGTAACATTCCGAGGAGCATATGAGATAACTTGACCTCGTAAGCAAGAGGTCGCACATTATATCCATTGTATTAGTGTTGAAACCCTATATTAAGGCACAAGGGAGTCCAACAGTTGTAGCCCCAACCCTTAAAGTTGGTCTCAAGGATTTTGTTAATCCAATACAAAACATAAACAATGATTTCGAACATAGTATATAAAGAATGGGTACATGTATTGTAGATAAATCAAGTTTCACACCTTGATTAATAAGTATCTCACCAAGGATAATAGACAAGATATGCATGTGATTAGTAACAAATATTAGTTTTCCATTGTCGTCAAGAGGCATGGAGTTTGTTATCAAACAAATCGGTAAATGCGAAAACAAACTGTTCTCCCTAGTTTCACTACGAAACTAGAACAAAACAAGACAATACACTACTCTTAGATTTCAATTATCAAATGAGAAATGGATCTAGAACATACCTTTTAAATATCGAAGATCTGACTTCGCCAATGCAATCCAAGCTCCGTCACGAGGCTTATGGATAAATATCTGCAAAATAACACAAGAAAATGAAGACAATAATAACATAGCCTACTTGATATGAAACTATGTATGTGATCAAGGAACCATACAATATGGACAAATAAGATTCATATAGGAAAGAAAAGTGCATCTGTATTAAATAATAGAAAGAGAGATTACAACCAAAGCCTTGATTTCGTAAGGTCCCTTCCAACTATCCCTCTTTTCCCACACACTTATGCTCCAAGAATACTGAGACTATAGGTCTGAAACTCACTCACAATCTATCTTGACAATGTAAAACTAAAAACCACTCTAACCAAGCTAACAATCTCAAGCCAAATTTCTATTCTAACTTTCTCCATGAGAAATCCTCTCCTTTTATAAGCTGAAGAGGATAAGGTCAGGAGGTTAGGATGATCCCACTAAATCAGAAAAGCAAGTAAGTTCCAAACCGATTGGAGGCCACCTCACCATAGAATCTTCTCCTTCTAGAAGCATTGAGAAGATGCTCGTTTTTCCCACGTACAAAAATCATCGCACCTCTAGAACTGAGCAGAGTGCGACAACATCATAGGCTAGGTATAGTACAACATTCGACGATTCGAGATCGCCGCACCCCTAACATTAGGTAGGGTGTGACGATCCTCCTTAATAGGGTTTTTACAAAGGAAAAGACAACTTCTTCTCTCAGGCAAAGTTCTTCTCCCTTCTTTCCTCAGGAATTTAGGCCATTGATCCCTTTGAAGACAACATATAGGTTTACATCACTAACAATCATAGGGATGAAAAAAATGATGTGTAACGGAGTTCCTACGGCATTACCCAAAAAATAAAGTCATCATCATGCAATGGAAACAAGATACAGACTCATTAAAAACCACTGTAAATAATTATAAAATAAAAATGATGAGTATGTTGGCCGAAAAAAGGATCCACGACATTAAATATGAAAAAAAGATTACTCTTACCTTAACTTTTTCTATTTCCTTAGGCTCGTTGGAAGAAAATATTTTGCACGCAGAGAAGGAAAAATTCATTATGAGTATCAATTATACAATAACCAAAACCTATTTAATAATGGAACTTACACATATATTACCAAATTAATAACCCTGGTAAGTAAACTTATGCACAACAACATATTTTTTAACCTTGAGGTTCGAAACCCATAGACCCATTTTGGGTTTAGATGTGAAACGATTCCCAGGTTGGAATCGACCTGCGTAATAAAAACAATGGTTAGTGTCTCAGAGATGTAATATAAAAACAAGAAACAAAGATGTAATATAAAAACAAGAAACTTGACTGAAATGGCCATGGTCTATGATATTAGAGAGACTAACTTAATCAACACAAGTAATGGTGAATGCATGTCAAGCACCTGTAGATTGAGAAAACAGTGAACTGCACATTTAATACAAGAAACTGCACAAACAAAATAATGTATTGCATGAACTAGACAAAAGGATTGCACAACAAAACAAGAGACTGAGCGTTGAACCAAGAAACCAGGCAGACTAAACAAGAAACAAGAGTAGTGCAATTGTATTAGATGATAGGAAAAACTTATATAGAGGAAAAAAAACAACAAAATCAAGAAGACAGAAATAAATCCTAATGATTGGTACATATGGCCAGAACAACTGGCAGTATACAGTCACACGTTGTTGAGGTTACAATTAACACTCCCTCTTAAACTCAACAGTTACAAATATAAATAAAAAATGTTTTTTCCCAATGGCTTGGATTTGTAAAGATGTATGCCACAAAATCGAAGCTTGATTTCACCATTATTGACTAGCTCGTGTATGAAGTGATAGCGAGTGTCAATGTGCTTTCTTTTCTTCTGAAAAACATGGTTTTTTGATAAAGAAATTGCTGAAGTATTGTCACATAAGATAGAAGTTGGTTCCTTTTCTGTATCTGACATGTCATTCAATAGTCTTCACAGCCACACATCTTGACAGGAATATGAGGTAGCAACGACATACTCTGCCTCTGCGGAAGATATTGAGACAATGGGCTGCTTCTTTGATGCCCAAGAAATCAGATTCATGACCAGGTGCTTTTCCAGTCATCTAGGCTGCCTGCAAAATCATTTTCATTATAACCAGAAAGATGATTATCTTCAAACTAAGTGTACCATAAACTAAAATTGAGAGTGCCAACAACATATCTCATAATCCTTTTGGCCATTTTCCAGTGAGAATATTGGGGAGATTCCATGAACCTGGAAACAAACCTGGGTGCATATATAATATCATGCCTGGTTGTTGTAAGATACAACATGATGTCTACTAAAATTTTGTACAAAGTAGAATCCACTGTAGGGCCTTCATCTTGCTTGCTCAATTTTGTGCCTAGGGGTATAGGGGTTTCTGCTAGATTGCAGTCTTCCATGCATAATCTTTTGTTGATGTCTGTTGCATACTTTTGCTGAGAGATAAAAATCCCTTTGATTGATTGGTCAATGTCAATTCCCAAAAAATATTTCTTTATGCCAAGATCTGTCATCTCAAACTTAGATTTCATGGCATGTTTAAAACTAGCTAACTCAATATTTCCAGTATATATCATGTCATCAACATATAGACAAACAATCATAATTTTACCTAGTTGATCTATTTTGGTGTATAGAGTTGGCTCATTTTGGCTTCTTCTAAAACCACTCTTTATCAGGTATGTATCAATTCTGTTGTGCCAAGCTCTTGAAGCTTGCTTTAATCCATACAAGGCTTTCTTCAACCGATACACTTTGGTTGGATTCTCTTTGACTTCAAATCTAGGTGGCTGATATACATATACCTCTTCTTCTAAGACACCATTCAATAAGGATGACTTGACATCCATATGCTATACTGGCCATTTGTGTTGAGATGCTATGGCTGAGAGGGTCCTTATGGTATCCAACCTTGCTATTGGAGAAAAGGTTTCACCATAATCAATGCCTGGTTGCTGTGAGAATCCTTTGGCAACAAGTCTTGCTTTGTGTTTTTCAATCTCCACCTTTTCATTTAGTTTACTCTTGTAAACCCACTTGACACCAATACTTGTCTTATGTTTGGGAAGATCAACAAGATCCCATTTCTTTTTCTTCTCAATAGATTCAATCTCTTGGTTCATGGCTTGAACCCAATGTGGCTCTTTCACTACCTCTTTAAAATATGTAGGTTGGCATGACATTAATGCAAAAAGATTGTGCTGATTAATATCATCTAACTGCTAATGGATTTCTCTCAAGCTTCAAGTTCGCTGATTTTTTACTTTAGAGGATGAATTTTTTCTTGAAGAAAAGATTTCCTAAGAACTTTCAGGTTGTCCTTGTACCTGCAATATTGGAAGGACATGCTGATGTGTTTGATGTCCTGAATTTTCTATGTGCTCAGGAAGTGGTAGCAATGGATTTTGATTGTCCATAGGGCGATTTTCAGACTCACTCCAGAACTGATTTTCAAGAAATTTGATATCTCTGCTAAGAATGAGTTTATTTGAAATCAGATTGTAGAGTCTGTAGGCTTTGGATGTCTCACTGTAGCCAACAAAAATGCATTTCTCACTTCGATCATCCAGTTTCTTCCTCAATTCAGAAGGTATGTGAGTGAATGCAATGCATCCAACGGTCCTAAGATGAGAAACATTCAATTTTGTCCCACTCCATGCTTATTGAGGGACCTCCATATTGACACTAGTGGTTTGGGATCTATTCAGGAGATAAAATGAACATGCTACAACTTCAACCCAAATTAAATTTGATAGACATTTCTTTCTGAGAAGGATCCTTGCCATGTTCATTATAGTCTGGTTTTTCCTCTCAGCCACTCCATTTTGCTGTGGAGTATAACATGATGTTGTTTGCATGATTATGCCTTGTGATTTGCAGAAATTTGCAAATTATTTTGAATAGTATTCTCCTCCTCCATATGACCTGAGTACCTTTACATATTTCCCACTCTGTTTTTCAGCTTCAGCCTTGAACTTTGCAAAGGTTTCAAACTTGTGTCTGAGGAAATAGATCCATATTTTCCTGCTAAAATCGTCAATAAACGTTAGAAAATAAAAGCTACCACATATTGACTTTGTTTGCATTGGTCCACATAGGTCAATGTGAAATAGCTCTAAGTGTTGTTTGGCTTGAGTGGAGGACTGTGGAAAGCTAGTTCTCTTATGTTTTCCAAGAATGGAAGACTCACATGGGGGATTTTTCTCTTTCAAGATAGATAGACCTTTGACCATGGAGTGCTTCTGCATGAGGCTTAGTCTATGAAAGGGTAGATGTCCAAATCGTGCATGCCAAATCATATTTTCATTGGGGGTGGATGCACTTTGTGCATAGGATTGAACCATTTGCAGTTC
Source organism: Picea sitchensis (assembly GCA_010110895.2). Classification (NCBI taxonomy): domain Eukaryota; kingdom Viridiplantae; phylum Streptophyta; class Pinopsida; order Pinales; family Pinaceae; genus Picea; species Picea sitchensis. The sequence goes on along the minus strand of SNQJ01S0019186.1, from coordinate 67,856 downwards.
TAAGGATTAGAGGAGACATTCTATTCCTAGTCATGTGGATTTCAGAAATCAATTTTCTGCAGGGAGGTTTGTCATATATCCTACATGATGCTCCTTCAAAAAGCACCTTATAGCCATGTTCAACTAGTTGTCCTACACTTAAAAGATTATGTTTCATATATGGAACATGATAGGCATTATGTATGTCTTTCGTTACATCTTGTTTAGTGAGAATAGGTACAATTCCTTTGCCTTGAACTTTGACGAAAGAGTCATCTCCAAGTGTAATATCAGTTGAAATAGAAGAATCAATGCAAGAAAGTAAAACTTTGTTAGCTATCATGTGATTGTTGCATCCACTCTCCAACAACCAAAGGTCCTTGTGTTGTTCTTCAGTCTTGTGACATGACAGAAACATCCCATCTGAGGTGTCTCCTTCATGATTTGAGACATGTGCTCCGCCTGAGTGTTGATTTGCTTGCTTCTTCCTGCATTCATATTCATAGTGCCCATATCTTTTGTAGTAATAACATTGTATTCTTTCTTTTCCATTGGATCTCCTCCCTCTTCCTCTTTGAGGCTGGAAACTCTGGTTCTGATTTTGATGTGTGTGACCTTCACCTAAGTGATGGTTGCTTGGACTTCTCCCTCTTCCTCTGTGACCTCTACCTCTACCTCTGTTGAAGGAGAATTGTGTCTTAAAGGCATGGGATATTGACTCATATTCTAGATGTATTATGTTCTCATGTGACAACAAAGAACCCATTAGTTCATCTATTGAAAAATTTGACAGATCCTTGGATTCAAGGATGGTTGTAACAACCATCTCAAATTTCTTTTGAAGACTTTTGAGGAATTTCTCAACAATCCTTTGATCAGGGATGGCTTCACCAGTCAACCTGATCTGGTTCACAATTCCCATGACTCTGGTCATAAATTGATCAACATTTTCAGACTCTATCATTTTTAAGGTCTCAAAATGTGTCCTCAAGGTCTGCAGCTTAACTGTTTTGACCTTGCCATTTCCATGGTAGGTTGTTCTTAGGATGTCACAGGACTATTTTGATGTAACAATACCTGTGATTTTTTAGAATATGGAGTCATACATTGATTTTTGAATCCATAACTTGGCCTTATTCTCTCTTTTCCTTTGTTCTTCCTGAGCATTTCTCTGCTGATTGGTCATGGTTGCTAGATCTGCTGGATCTGGTTCCACATAGTCATGATCCACTAGATCCTATAATTCATGTGCTTGTAAGAAGGATCTCATTCTAAGAGACCAAAATTCATAATTCTTTCCATGTAAAATTGGCCCTTGTGTTGGCCCTAAATTGTTAGAGTTGACCATTATTTTGAAAAAAAAAATCTAGAACAGTAAAATAAAATTGTAAGTAATTTTAGTCCCCTTCGTCAAGAGTAAACGAAATCACCAACGATTAAGATAAAACCCTGTATAATTTTCAGTTCAAAAAAAATATACTAGTCTTTTTGACTTGGTTTATTGAGAACTCACTGTAAAAATTGAAAAAAAAATGGTCCTCGGTCTTCTCCGCGAGCAACAATGGCAGGACGTTTTTTTCCCTCTCTCCATGGATGCAACGAGTTGCAAGAAGAATGGCTTGTGTGCATGCTAATGGAGTATGCATTGTAAATTCTGATTCTAATTTGGTGTGCGTGATCTTTCCAATGCCAATGGCTTTCACTCCGCGCTTTAGCCAACAATGTGTCCCACTACCATGAGAAATGCACAATGCTAAATGGAATGCAATATGGACACACACTCAAAATGTTTTAAGAATGAGCGAGGAAATTCTCAAGAACCGGTGACTGGGCTTTGAGTGTAAATTCCTTGATTCTATGTGATTTGGGCTCGATCTATTGTCAAACCACAATCCTGGTGCGTGCTCCTGTGATCCACCCTTGTGGAGTGTGCGCTCTTGTGATGCCTCCATGCTCTATGATGCCTCCACGCGTTATGATGCCTCATGCACTCTTTTGAGAGAATTGCTCTCCAAGATCTGTGGAGAGTCTTACCTCCCGAGCTTTGATACCATATGAAAACAATGAATTGCGCAGAAAAAACAATGTACTACATAGACTAGACAAAAGGAATGCACAGAAACAAGAGACTGTGCGTTGAACCAAGAAACTGTGCAAAATAAACAAGAAACAAGAAACAAGAGTAGACAGGTTGGAAACTAGAATGTGCGTAGCGCAATTGTATTAGATGATAGGAAAAACTTATATAGAGGAAACTAAACAACAAAATCAAGAAGACAGAAAGAAATCCTAACGACTGGTACAACTGGCCAGAACAACTAGTAGTATACAGTCACACGTTGTTGAGGTTACAACTAACATAGATAAGCAACCACATGAAGACTAACCCATTTGTACTCCAAAGCAAACACGTAGTTTTTTCTTCAGCATGCACTTTGACAATGAACTTAGTCTGAAGTTTGGTTAACACGCCACATTAAAGATAAATGATACCTTGGTTAGGTAAGAGGACTGATATTTCCCATTAATGGCGACAACTCGTAGTTCGAGTTAATCCAAAATTAGTGGAATAACAAGAGTTTAATTGTGATATTTTTCAAAACAAGGTACTAAGTATCTCATGCCTTGATTCTTGACGTGACGTGTCATAAATCCTACATGCAATGTAGGTTGGGTATAGTATGTTATGGAATGCATAAACATTCCAAAGAGGGACCTTGTTTTGAGGAAGTTTGTGTATTGTTCACAATTTGGTGGTACAAATGGATGATGACAGATTGATAGGGTCAATTGAGGATAGAATTGGAGGAAAGACATCCAAGTGGAACCTGAAAAGACAAAACAACATGGTATGAGTGAAGGTAGGAGAAGTAGAAGATACTTGAAGATCATGTATTTCTTATTGTAAGGCCTTGCTAACAAAAACATAGTCAACAACATAAGAATAACCAACAAAACCATCTTTTACTGCTAACAAAAACATAGTAAAACAAATAAGAGAAACCAAAAAAATGATCTTTTACCATTTAGGAGAAATCATGAGTCAAGAGGATGGTGTTCTACAAGGGAATCATAACTCATATTTCTTTGTTTCACCTAATCCATATATATATATATATATATATATATATATATATATATATAAGTATAATTTATTGAAATATTAACTTAGGTTGTGATGCTTAAAGACAAGAGATGTTTATATATATAAATACATAAGAGATCTACTAATTCATTATTGGATTATTAATAAAAGTCATTATTGGATTCTTGTATCTTGTTGTTATAATATTGCTTTGAGAAGCATCAAGCATTTGAAATATTTTTCAACATTTTTAAGAAATTATCTTCTAGACCAAGGTGCTTAATGTGCTTAAGCTAATCCTATCACATAGATGTCTTTCCTTGAAGATGGTAGGTTGCAATTTTGACTTCTACATTTGATGAATAATTGTGCAATTGGAAATATTTCCTCATTCCCAAGAGTGATGCTTCTCCATCTTCATCTTTCATTATGTGTCCACTGGACTCAGTTTCTTCATTTCCCATGATAACATGTAAGTCTTTGACCTCATCTCCATGAGTATAATATCCTTGGGCATCCTCTATTTCTACAAAAATGTGCCTCTAATTCTACAAAAAATGGGAGGCAACAATTACTCTTAGAATTAGGTGCATTGCAAAATATTTTATTTATCAAGTTACAACCCATTTTTCATCTCAATTTATGAAGAACAAAAATACACTAATCCAAAATTCTTATTCATCTCAATTTATGAAGAACACAAATGCACTAATCCAAATTATTATTCTTTAAACACATTCATTTCTAAAAGCATCTTTAACATTTCTATTTCTAATGGTTATACTCATTCCTTATTATTCTTATTCATCTCAAATCATGAAGAACACAAATGCAATCCAAATTCTTATTCTTTAAACACATTGGTCTCTAAAAACATCTCTAACATTTCTAATTATTATACTCATTCCTTATTATTGTAGAGTAGGATTTGGTTCAAATTTTAGTTATAATTTTAGTTATGATTAAAATTTGAATTGATTTAGATTTAAAAAAGATCTATTAGTTTTAGATTTAAAAACAGAAAACCCAAGAGGCAAACTAAAAGTATTTTATTAGTTTTATATCATAATTTTCCTTGAGACCTTCAATATATTGTTGTCCTCTTTGTCTTAAGCAACATTGTTTACAATGAGTGAAGTGTTCCCTACAACCTTGACCACTCCAAACCTACATTTGTTTTTAACATCTTTGCTAGAATGTGCAGAGAAAATTTCATTTAATTTGATGGTTGGATTCAATGTGAAACATATCTTTGGTCGTCTTTGCTGAAATGTGGCAAATAAATTTTATAATGATAATTTGTGAGATGTCATAAATCCCATATTTAAAGTATAAATTTTGAAAAAAATCAGGTACAATATCCGATTTAAGTATAAATTTTGATAACAATAAACTTTGGGATACATTAGAAAATGGTGCATTTTGAATATTCTAACTCTTACTTATCTAAATATTCAAATTAACATCAACACTTCAGTAATGCTAACATCGTCCACTTTTCCCTATCTTCCATTCCTTCATCACTCAAAATGTTGATGCAAAGTGTTTAATTACATGCTTAAGTATTAATATCAACATTTTTTCTCTTTTTGTTGAAAGTATTTAGGTTGATGCACAACCTTTTATATCAACAAATTTTCTCTTTGGGATGGAAGTCCTTAAATTGATGTATAATATTTTAGGTCATTTTAATAAAATATTAGGTCTTTTCTCACCAGAAACTTTGTGAATCAAGACTTTGTCTTTGGCTTTAGATGTCATGTCTTGTTTATGGTTGTTATCTATGTAATGTATAAGATCATTACAATGACATATCTTTATGGTGGGTCAAGGGGATTTCGTTTCATATTAATAAAGAATTTAATCTTGCCTTCACATTAATAATTACTTTACTCTAGCCATGGGTGTGGGGTTCCCTCACTTTAGTTTATCTAAGTTCGCCAATAGATATTTGATGCATCATGTCATGTGTGCCAAAAATTTCCCATCCCCTATGTCGAGCTCCAACTAGGGAAACCCTGGTCCCTAATTTATCTTTCATGGTGAAGGCCCATGCTCTAAAACCTCAATAGAGTGCAAAAACAACATATAACTTCCAAGTTCTAGAATCTATGTGTTTTCTCCAACATCAAGTGCCCACATTTAGTGGTTTGTGCGCACACCCAACAATGTACATGCACACTCAATATCTTGTGAGTGCATATTTTCATTGTTTATGATGGGCCATAGGGATTTTGTTGGATAATAATAATGAGTATAATCTTGTTTCCACATTACTAATTACTTTACTATTGTTATGTGTGGGTGGTTCGCTCGTGCTCTAATTGATCTAAATGCACTTAAAGATATTCGAAGCAAAACATTATGCATGTCAAAAAGTGTCAATTCCACATGTCAAACTCCTTTAACTAAGGCACCCTTGGTCCCTAATTTATCTTTCATGGTAAAGGGTCAACACTATAAAACTTCAACAACATTTGTGCAGAAACAACACTATGTGCACCAAGTTCCAAACCTATGTGCATGTTCAAACAATATGTGTGCAAGCTCAACAATTTGTACAAACACACACTATCTAGTGTGCATATCTCATCATCCTATATGGACACCCAACACTATTACATAAGATGAATCAACATGTCTGTAATGACCCAAATCGTTACGACTACAAGCGAAGCAAAAAGTGCTATTTTTTTTTTGTTTTTAGGCAGGAAGGCAACAACGACAATAGTTGAACCACACAACCTGATGACGAACACCACGCACGCAGATCAAGAAACCGACAACCATGACTCAACACACTAGAACACCAGGCAACTGGGTGAAACATGCGAAAATCAAGGCAGATAGAAACAACTAGCCGCCTGACACGAACACGACAATGCCTACATGCTAAAGGACAACATCCACAATCCCGACACAACGACCTCGATGACCAGTAACTAGAACCTCTATGGCGTGCAACTCAAACGCATTAAGGCATTACAAAAATAGTACCAACATTAATTACAACGAATAACACCCACATCGGCAAGAACAGACTCCAGCCAGATTATCATGCGCCTCTATCCATCCAGGTGCGCAATGATCCCCCTCATCCAGATACATGCCTTCACACGGCAATAGGCGTAACCATAACCAAGGAAACACCACAACACAACTAGGCCAAAACCCAAGAAGGATTCAACCTGCTAGAAGATCGAATTAACTTTCGACCCCATGACAAAAAACCCAAGCACCCCAAATGACGGGTCAAGAGACAGAAGGGAAACTGACGACCATAAAAATCATACATCATAATAACTTCCTGGCGCCACAAATTCTAAGCAAACATACACCAATCTGTACACAAAATAATTATTAACTTCAAAACAAAATCTCATGGTATCTATTTTCCAATTCCAATTTTAGATAAGTACCTTCCTAAGGATGAATCCATTATAACCAGGTTGATCATGTATGTCTAATTAGCTTGTTGATTTAAGTAAATGCAATTCTAATGAGAACGACATTGTTAGCCCAAGACAAATCTTTTATTTTTGTTTAGTAGCTAAATGCTGCTAACCATAAAAGTTGTCTAGCATTGATACGCTGTCTAACTAGATTGATACGTTGTCTATGAAATCACTGACTAGAATTAAGTCTCTCTTTAATTCATAACACCTTTATCTGATAGTTTAATAACGCATTGTTAAAAGATATTGTTGTCTATTGTACCTTAACAACATGGATAGGCTTCAATATATAAATGGTTGTCTAGCATAGTGGGGTACTCTTTGAGCTATCGTTGTATACAAGATTCACTGTGTTTTAACATATAAATCTCCTAACTAAGGACATCAAAAACCATCACCAAATGCTGGGTAAAGCAATAAGGACGCGGTCTACCAACAAATTCGATGTCAACAGTCACACGATATATATATATATATGAAATGGTTTTCGTTCCATTAAAATTCAAACGCTACCCATTGAATCAATCGCTAACCATCAATCCCTATCCATTAAATCAAATCGTTGTGTAATACACATGCCATTCCATTTGCCATCAATGCGGAAAAAATTAGATAACTGTCTAAAATAAATGCCAATTCATTTGCAATCAACACAGAAGCAATTAGTTAGCGATCTAATATAAATGCTAATTTGTTTGCAATCAAAACACACAACAATTAGATCGTTGTCTAAAATAAAGGAAGGATATCGTTGTCCATTCCAAGCAGGAAAATCGATGTCTCCAATGTAGTTGTAAACGATGTCAAAACAATTTAAAAACGTGGAGATTTCAACAATCAAGGCACTGGGATATGCCAAGTATCAAACGTTGTAAAGATCTAATACTAAATGTTCAACGATACTTAATGCAGTCTATTAAAAGTTAATGTATCTAATAATAAATCTATTGCCAAGCCTGTTGATAAAACTATGGATAACTATATGGATAAATTTGGAATAACGGGGGTAAATTGTTGTGTAAAAAATCTGGGTGAAAGGTTGGGTAAGAATCACAAAATCGTTGTCTAAAATTTACCAAAATCGCAGTCTCTTATTAAGTTTTTCGTCCAGAAATAAATGAATGTTTAATCAACATAAACTCACAGTAAAATTATGTTAAACTCGCATTAAATTTCGCTCTTATAAATCTATTAAATGTACGCAATCGTTGTCTTTACACATCTCATAAAAACACTGTCAAAAATTTACTGCCAACCTTAAAAACTGTCAAAATACAGTCAATAGAAAAAAAAGGTAATCAATGAATTTACAGGGGTAAAAATGCAGTCAATCAAGGTATAAAACTTGCTACCATTCCAAGGGATAAAACACAATCAATCAAGGTAGAAATTCACTACCATTCGAACCATAAATTAGTTTTCTTTTCATGTATAAAAACACAATCAATCATAGTTGGAATTCGCTGCCATTGAAGGTGCACTTTGTTGTGCCAATCGCCAAAATTTTTGTGTGGTGAGTGTTGTGTAAAGGATGTGTGTTGGGCCAAAGAATCGCAGTATGAAATCATGTGATAGAGCCACGTAATAGAGCCAAGCCAAGGCTGTGTAATATACACTTTAGAAGTGAATTTAAAATGCTAAGAAGGTGGATCGAGGCCCAACAATTTCGCTGTGTTTAGAGAACAAGGCAGAGCATAAAAATTTCAATCCAGACATATGTAGATTCTCTTGTAAGAGGGACGAGACTATCCATCTCTGTTGAAAGTTATCACCCAATCAAAAACGCTGGGAAATATCCAAAAACTAAAAACGCAGACATATTGTTACCAACGCAGAAAGCCTAAGGATATCAACCAGTTGATGCTTAACCAACCTTTTCACTGATGTGAAATACAGATCAACAAATAAAATCCATCGTTTAACATTTAAAAAGGAAATATGTGTCTCAAAACACAATGGTAATCATTCACAAAGAAAGCGCAAGATGAAACATTCAACATTTAATCAGTCAAAGCAGAGAGAAAATTTTGGGAAGGATGCAGGAATAAAGCGCAAAGATAATCATAAAAAACACAGAGACACTCAGCACAAGAAGGCTCAAGGACTAATCATTCAGCCTCGAATTAATCGATGCAGAGATAAGTAAGGGTAGGCAGCTGGGCAAAGAAAATTATCCTTCGCTCATCATCCACTCACAGAAAAGAAAGACATTAGAATCTATAGGTCTATTAACACCGAAGTGACGATTATCGATTTGGCTCCCGACCGACTGCTCAATCATGGACTGATGATATAGGGATACAGACGGAAGATAAAGAACAATCTCTTCATAATGATCAATAAAACAAACAGAACATTCATAGCAATCAGGGATCAGGTTGCCAAGGAAATCAATTCAAAAGCAACAAGCGTAAAGCTATGATGACTTTAAGTTCTCGATTAAAAACGTCGAGTAAAACACATTTATTTACACAATAGAAGTACAGTAATGAAAGCACAAGAAAAATATTAATCTACCATTCAAAATAAACACATGTGTATCGTAGCCCAAGGCGACAACTCCGAGTCATTGTCTCATGCGTGCTCTGTCCAAATCAAGCTTTCCAACCGATGTGACTTCACCGGTACCTCCCAGCCAACGCTAAGGGTATTCTTCCTCCCCCTAAGCCCCCCGAGATGCAAAGGGGCCACACACACTATACCAAAGAACAACTAGCACCCAGCTCACCTTGCAAGGTCGAGCTACCACTTGTTACCCGAGCTGGGCATCCCAGCTCCCACAAGATAAGTCATTCAAGACACAAATTCTACAGTGTAACGTTATGCATAAATATCAGATCCATGGTCCTCCTCATCCATCCTTTTTATAGATTTTCTAAGTGATTTCTTTCCCAAATTCCCATTTAATTTATTTTTCATTAATTTAATTTAGAAAAACCTCCCCCGTACACATGTCACCCATCCCTCTAGTTGCACCATAAATTAATTTCATTAATTATTTAATTACTCCTATTTCCCTCACCCACCAAAAATCCTTCCTAAAAACACTCTGTGGTGTCCCAATATTCCCTTACACATTTTAAATGACTTACGTCTTTACTAAATTCCTAGTTGAGTTCATAATTAGAAAGTTCTTAAAGGCAACATTCCTTACTAAGTTAGTCATTCAACGTTTTCCTTACGTTTCCCTTTTTTTATGTTTCCCCTTTTTCCCTTAGTTTCCTATTTCTTTTAAGTTTCCCTCTTTTGCCTTTTTATCTAAAAATCAAGTTAGCAAGTGTAGAAAAACCACCTTTTACCCCTTTTTCTTTTTCATTAATAAAAATTAATTAGCATAAGTAGAAAAAAAAACAATCATTTCCCTTTTAAAATTTCAATCCCCCAAAGTAATTTGATTTTTATAAATTAATTGAATTTCTTACCCCCTTCTCGTCACATGTTTAATTATGATTATTATTTTTTATCACAGGTGTCACTTAGATCTAGATTTTAATTTCACTAGGCTAGGCGACATTTTTATTAGGGAAAAAATTGTTTTTAAATCTTACTTGACACATCATTCATTTTAAGGCTGCTAGGTTTATTCACTTACTCGTTGAAATCGCCCTTCAGGATGAACTAGGTGCTCCAAGGGTGCCACTCAAATTTTTTTGTTTTCCTTGTGCGACATGCCCTTCAGGACGCACTACGTGCTCCAAGGGTGCCACTCACCTCTTGAATGACTTGGTAGACATAAAAAAACCCTGGAGTCAATACTCCGCCAGGTGACCTTGTGGGAGACTAAGGGCCTCTAAGGAATGATGCCCATGCCTTATTACACGCCCCTTAGAATCATCGTGAGCAATTGTCGCAGTCTTTCCTCATGACATCGTGGGTCTTCTTGAACTAGGTAATCGTTAACCTATAGTTCGAGCCACAACGAGAGTGCTAGTAGGCTATCACAAAGTTGTTGTCCACACCTCTCCCTCAAGTCTTTGGTTGTCCTGCGTGACCCCTCTACTCCACATGTGAGTCTGGTCGGCAAGCTATCGTCGGCCTGCATCATCAACGAATCATGTCAGCAAATAATCAATCATCATAACATCTAATCATATGTACATATGTCACATCAACAATATTCAACCCAACAGTCCACTCCCTAACTCGATCCAGAGTCCAAGGGTTTTCATCGATTCCTCTGCATCCTCGAGGTCCAAAGTCCTACACACTCAGGAGAACCCAGTCAACAATGCCTATCTATGTCAATACAACAAAATAACATATCACCCTATCCATAATGCCTCATAATCATAATCAAACGACCAATAGTATAATAATCCAGATCACTTGCAAGCAAGTTTCCTCAAAGACTAAGTTCGCTCAGTGCATGCAAGAGCGAGATGTTACATACACCTCCTCTTGGTTTAAACTTTGTCCTGGATTTTCATAGTATATAAATGCCGAAATAAAGTGTACCACAATATCATAAGTCTATCAATCAACAAAAATGGAAACTGCTAACGCATATCATATGTGTCCTCCTAGGTCGTCGAGTGCGGACTATAGTTGTCCCACTGGACCTTGACCTGATCTATGGTTTGATGTCGTAGTTGTCGAATGCGATGGTCCAGGATGTGTATTGGATCAGTCGTAAGCGCACCCTCATCCAATACCTGCAAGGTACTTAAGTCAAAACATGTGTAGGATCACTAACATAATGTCTTAAACAGAGACGTGAAGGACATTGTGCATATGCCTCAAGGATCAGGCAAGGCTAGTAAATAGGCTATGACCTTCTCTTTTCCACAATCTCACAGGATCCCACAAACCTAGGAGATAGTTTATCCCCCTTTCCAAACTTGATCGATATCTTATGCGGTTTCACTCACAAGAATACTCGATCGCCACATCACAACTATGGTCAACACGATGCGCATTGGCATAACTCTTCTGCCAATCCTGGGCTTCCTTGATCCTTTGTATTATAGTTTGCATTTAATCTTCCATTTATTGTATTGCTTCCGGTCCCACCAGGACCCTATCCTCAAGATGATCCCAACTCAAGGAGTCTGACATGGTAGCCCGTAAAGAAACTCGAAAGGAGCCATCTTAATTGTGCTTTGATAACTATCATTATACTCAAATTCTTCCAGTGGCAAGAACTCTTCCAAACGCTTATGTTGCTCCATAATGTACATACACAACATGTCCTCTAGAATTTGGTTTGTTTGTTCGGTCTACCCGTCTGTCTTCGGCCGATACACAGTACTAAAGTTAAGTCGGGTTCCCAAGGCCTCTTGGAAAATAGTACAAAATCGTCAGGTAAACACCGATCCTTGATCGGATATAATCCTCAAGGAAAGCCATGCAACTTCACAATATCACTGATGAAGTCTCTAGCTAAGTCAGGTGCCTGATATGTCGTACGCACAGGAATAAAATGAGCACTCTTCATCAGAGTGTCGACTACCACAAAATTGAGTCATGTCTCCTTGCCGTCAGTGGCAATCCAACAATGAAATCCATCGAAATGACCTCTCATTTCGATTCTGAAATAGAGTGTGGTTGTAGTAATCATGTTGGATGTCTATGTTTAGCCTTCACCTGCTGACATTCTAGACATGTGGCCACGTAGTTGACTATGTCTTCCTTCATTCCTTTCCATAAGAATAAGGGTTTAAGGTCTTCCCTCGTATTCGTGACTCCCGGGTGAGCCATGTACACTGCTCTGTGAGCCTCATTTAGGATCAAACTCCTCAACTCGTCATTTGGTGGTATGTAAATTTGATTTTTAACTCTCAATAAACCTTTGTCGTCAAACGTAAATCCTTCAAATTTGGTACCATTATTGTGTTTTGTCCAAAAAATTCTTGACCTCATTGTACCAGTCATCGTCGCACTGTAAAGTTAGAATATTTTCACATAGATTTGTCTGAAGAGGCATCACCGAAAAGATGTGCGGTCTCCAACTAAACGCATCAACCACTCTATTCATTGTTCCCTCTATGAAAGTAATCTCAAAATCGTACTCGCTAAGCCATTCTGACCAACGTCATTGTTGCGCGTTCAGGTCACTTTGCGCAAAGATGTGTTGTAGTCCACAATGGTTTGTTTTTAGTTCAAATTTCCATCCAAAAAGGTAGTGTCTCCAACAACTCCAAATTGTGCATCGCATAGTTCTCCTCGTGCCTTCTCAACTTCCTCGCGATGTAAGAAATCACTTGACTGTCTTGCATCAAGACTCCGCCTAAGACTTCCTTTGATGCATCAGTGCATACCAAGAAGTCCACATCCATGTCAGGGACATTTAGTATTGGTGTTGTTGTCACAACTCTTTGAGCCTCCGAAAGGGTTCTGTGCATTTCTCGATCCAAACAAACTTCTTGTTCTTCTTCTGTAATTCCATGATTGGATTTTCTATCTTCGAAAATCCCTCGACAAACCGTCGATAGTATCTTGATAAATCCATGAAACTACACACTTCCGAGACATTCGTCGGTGTAGGCCACTCCATCATAGCCTCAACCTTTGTTGGATCCATGAAGATACCTTCGTCGGAGATGACATGCCCTAAGTAGTGAATCTCGATTGATAAAACGAGCTTTAGACAATTTCCCAATACAATTCATTCTCTCTCAAACACTGTAGTACCAAACGCAGGTGTTCGTCATGCTCCTCCATCGTCTGAGAGTAAATCAAAATATCGTCCATGAATACTTGGACGAACCTTTCCAAGTAGTTGTGGAACACCCTGTTCATCAAACTCATAAATACCCCTAGGGCGTTCGTTAGTCCAAACGGAAAAAACATTAAACTCGTAATGTCCAAACCTCATCTTAAAGGTGGTCTTAGGGATGTTGTCCTTCTTGATCCACCATTGGTGATACCATGATCTCGAGTCAATCTTTGAAAACACTGTCGCACCTTTCATCTGATAAAACAAATCATCAATCCTTGGCAACATATACTAATTCTCGATTGTTGCCTTGTTCAATTGACGGTAGTCAATGCAGAGTCTCCACAACCTATCCTCCTTTCGTATGAAAATCACAGGTGCACCTCATGGTGACACACTTGGATGTATAAGTCTCAGGTCCAACAACTCTTTCAGTTGCATTCTCAACTCTTGTAACTCCGGGGTCGACATCCGATAAGGATTTCTTACTATCGGTTCAGTCCCCAGTTTTAGGTCTATGTTAAACTCCAATTCCCTCTCCAGCGACATCCCAGGTAACTCATCCGGTAAGATGTCTACAAACTCTCTCACCACCGAAAGGTGTTTTATACCTTCTGCTACTCCCTTTTTGTTCAATGCAAGGATCACATAAAGCTTACACCCCTTGCGCATGCTCTTCTGTAGCTTCAAGGAAGAGATGAGCCTTAGGGAAACTCCCTGGTTCCGACCTACAATCACACGTCTATGTCCCTCGTCATCGACCAAGCTCAATCGTTTCGTCTTACAATTGAGTATCGCCCCATGCAGTTCCAACCAGTCTATACCGATCACGACATCATAAGATCCTAAGATCGTGACGTACAAGTTGGCCCTAGCGACAAAATATCCCAAGTTAAGGCTACAACCCGTAACCTTTCCTCCTACCTTTTGTTTGGCTCCTGAAGCCATTCTACCAAGCTAAACTCATCCTATTCGACTGCCTTTACCTTAATTCTTTTTAGCAATGCAACAGAAATGAAACTCTCGCTAGTACAGGGATCTATCATAATAATAAGTGTCTGGTCAGTGATGGTAAGGAGTCTGTTGTTGAGGCACTTTTCACCATGGTGTAGTGAAAGTGGATCCTCTCTGGAATCCACGATATCCTGGTGAAATTCTAGCTAGTGTTTGATGTTGTTGCACACCAACTGACACCTACCCCGTGGGTCTCGTTGGAGCCCTACTCTCAACCCCACTGAAAGCTCCTCCTCTTCTATGAGGGCCTTCTGAATGACCTCATGCTCTGTTTGAGGCATCACAATCCTAACCTTTTCACGAATGCTGACATTAAGGCCCAAAACGAACCTGTTGACCTTACATTTCTCAGTATTCAAGTGCGGAGCATACCGAAGTAGCTCCAAAAATGGGCCTCATACTCGGGCACTGTACAACCGCCCAGTCACAAGGCGTTGAACTCATTGAGATGACGCTCATTGAATTCCTCAGAAATATACCTCTCCTGGAACCATTCCCATGACACGTCTTCGACAATCATGTTCAAAACGACAAGAGTGTCTTCCACCACAGAAGAGCACTCCCCTTTAGTTGAAGACCTCCATGCGGACCTTCGTTGGAAGTATAATCGCGAAGCACAAGCACATCGCCATACTTTCCCATCATGCCTCAGCGGCTACATCGTCCGGGGCACTAAAGAACTCGGGAAATTTTACTTTCTTGAGCTCCCAGCGAATACTAACGGTGTTGGTTGGGAATGTTGTGGACCCTCCAGGGTACAGGCACCCTGGCCTTATCTCAGTACTTATGGTGAATCAAGGCCTATGACAATCTCTGGAAGGACCTTGTCAGACCATAATCATCCCTTACAACAATCGAATCCATCCCAAGGAATTCGTCTTCCCCTTGGAGTTTAGACTTCGAAGGTGTGGGCACCTATGGAGGCATCGCAACTCCTTCCACGACACCACGCCATGAACCTCTATGGAATCCTCTAATTGATATCACCAAATTAGCGCTAGTTTAAAACTCAAGGGTTTACTGCAGTGGAAATCATGGCGATCCACAGTCGCAGGGTTGAACCCCGCTCTGATACCATATGTAACGACCCCAATCGTTATGACTACAAGTGAAGCAAAAAGTGCTAAAAAAAAAAAATTTTTTTAGGCAGGAAGGAAACGACGACGATAGTTGAACCACACAACCTCATGACGAACACCATGCATGCAGATCAAGCAACCGACAACCACGACTCAACACACTAGCACATCGGGCCACTGGGCGAAACATGCGAAAATCAAGGCAGATAGAAATGACTACCCTCCCGACACTAACACGACAATGCCTACATGCTAAAGGACAACATCCACAATCCCGACACAATGGCCTCGATGACCAGTAATTAGAACCTCTATGGCGTGCAACCCAAACACATTAAGGCGTTACAAAAATAGTACCAACATTAATTACAGCGAATGACGCCCACATCGGGAAGCACAGCCTTTGACCAGGTTATCATGTGCCTCTATCCATCAGGGTGCACAATGATCCCCGTATCCAGAATCATGCCTTCACACGACAATAGGAGTAACTGTAACCAAGGAAACACCACGACACAACTAGGACAAAACCCAAGAAGGATTTAGCGTGCTAGAAGATCGAATTAATTGTCGACCACATGAAGAAAAACCCAAGCACCCCAAATGATGGGTCAACAGACGCAAGGGAAACTGACAACCATAACAACTATACATCATAATAACTTCCTGGTGCCACAAATTCTAAGCAAACATACATCAATCTGTACAAAAAATAATTATTAACTTCAAAACAAAAGCTCATGGTATCTATTTTCCAATTCGAATTTTAGATAAGTACCATCCTAAGGATGAATCCATTATAACCAGGTTGATCATGTACATCAAATTAGCTTGTTGATTTAAATAAAGGCAATTCTGATGAGAACAACATTGTTATCCCAAGAGAAATCTTTTGTTTTTGTTTAGTAGCTAAATGATGCTACCCATAAAAGTTGTCTAGCATTGATACGTTGTCTAACTAAATTGATACGATGTCTATGAAATAACTGACTAGAATTAAGTCTCTCTTTAATTCATAACACCTTTATCTGACAGTTTAATAACGCATTGTTAAAAGATATTGTTGTGTATTGTACCTTAACAACATGGATAGGATTCAATATATAAATGGTTGTCTATCATAGTGGGGTTCTCTTTGAGCTATCATTGTATACAATATTCACTGTGTTTTAACATATAAATCTCCTAACTAAGGACATTAAAAACCATAACTAAATGTTGGGTAAAACAATAAGGATGTGGTCTACCAACAAATTCGTTGTCAGCAGTCACACGAGATATATATGAAATGGTTGTCATTCCATTAAAATTCAAATGCTACCCATTGAATCAATCGCTAACCATCAATCCCTA
The DNA here is from genome assembly GCA_010110895.2 of Picea sitchensis. Classification (NCBI taxonomy): domain Eukaryota; kingdom Viridiplantae; phylum Streptophyta; class Pinopsida; order Pinales; family Pinaceae; genus Picea; species Picea sitchensis. The sequence goes on along the minus strand of SNQJ01S0019186.1, from coordinate 51,236 downwards.
TCCATTAAATCAAATCCCTATGTAATACACATGTCATTCCATTTGCCATCAATGCAGAAGCAATTAGATAGCTATCTAAAATGAATGCTAATTCGTTTGCAATCAACGTAGAAGCAATTAGTTAGTGATCTAATATAAATGCTAATTTGTTTGCAATCAAAACGCAGAGCAATTAGATCGTTGTCTAAAATAAAGGAAGGATATCGCTGTCCATTCCAAGCATGAAAATCGTTGTCTCCAATGTAGCTGTAAACGATGTCAAAACAATTTAAAAACGTGGAGATTTCAATAATCAAGGCACTGGGATATGCCAAGTATCAAAATCTATAAAGATATACTACTAAATGTTCAACGATACTTAATGCAGTCTATTAAAATTTAATGTATCTAATAATAAATCTATTGCCAAGCCTGTTGATAAAACTATGGATAACTATATGGATAAATTTGGAATAACGTGGGTAAATTGCTGTGTAAAAAATCTGGGTGAAAGGCTGGGTAAGAATCACAAAATCGTTGTCTAAAATTTACCAAAATCGCAGTCTCTTATTAAGTTTGTCATCCAGAAATAAATCAATGTTTAATCAACATAAACTCGCAGTAAATGTCTGTTAAACTCGCAGTAAAGTTTGTTGGTATAAATCTATTAAATGTATGCAATCGATGTCTTTACACATCTCATAAAAACACTGTAAAAAATTTACTGTCAACCTTAAAAACTGTCAAAACGTAGTCAATAGAAAAAAAAGGTAATCGGTGACTTTACAAGGGTAAAAATGCAGTTAATCAAGGTACACAACTCGCATCCATTCCAAGGGATAAAACACAATCAATCAAGGTAGAAATTCACTGCCATTCGAAGAATAAATTCGTTTTCTTTTCATGTATAAAAGCACAATCAATCAGAGTTGGAATTTGTTGCCATTCAAGGTGCACTTTGTTGTGTTAATTGCCAAAATGTTTGTGTGGTGATTTTTGTGTAAAGGTTGTGTGTTGGGCCACAGAATCACAGTATGAAATTGTGTGATAGAGCCACGTAATAGAGCCAAGCCAAGGCTTTGTAATGTACACTTCAGAAGTGAATTTAAAACAATAAGAAGTTGGATCGAGGCCCAACAATTTCACTATATTTAGAGCATAGGGCAGAGCATAAAAAATTCAATCCAAACGTATGTAGATTCACTTGTAAGCGGGACGGGGCTATCCATCTCTGCTAGAAATTATCACCCAACCAAAAATGCTGGGAAATATCCAAAAACTAAAAAAGTAGACATATTGTTACGAGCGCAGACAGACTAAGGA
>SNQJ01S0019186.1:26142-49884 GCA_010110895.2 Picea sitchensis | reverse complement strand
ATGTCTATGAAATCACTGACTAGAATTAAGTCTCCCTTTAATTCATAACACCTTTATCTGATAGTTTAATAATGCACTATTAAAAGATATTGTTGTCTATCGTACCTTAACAACATGGATAGGATTCAGTATATAAATGGTTGTCTAGCATAGTGGGGTGCTCTTTGAGCTATCGCTGTATACAATATTCACTGTGTTTTAACATATAAATCTCCTAACTAAGGACATTAAAAACCATAGCTAAATTTTGGGTAAAACAATAAGGACGCGGTCTACCAACAAATTTGTTGTTAGTAGTCACACGAGATATATATGAAATGGTTGTCATTCCATTAAAATTCAAATGCTACCCATTGAATCAATCGCTAACGACCAATCCCTATCCATTAAATCAAATCCTTGTGTAATACACATGCCATTCCATTTGCCATCAACGCGGAAGCAATTAGATAGCTGTCTAAAATGAATGCTAATTCGTTTGCAATCAATGTAGAAGCAATTAGTTAGCGATCTAATATAAATTCTAAATTATTTGCAATCAAAACGCAGAGCAATTAGATCCTTGTCTAAAATAAAGGAAGGATATCGCTGTCCATTCCAAGCATGAAAATCGTTGTCTCCAATTTAGCTGTAAATGATGTCAAATCAATTTAAAAATGTGGATATTTCAACAATCAAGGCGTTGGGATATGCCAAGTATCAAAATATATAAAGATCTACTACTAAATGTTCAATTATACTTAATGCAATCTATTAAAATTTAATGTATCTAATAATAAATCTATTGCCAAGCCTGTTGATAAAACTATGGATAACTATATGGATAAATTTGGAATAACGTGGGTAAATTGCTATGTAAAAAATCTGGGTGAAAGGCTGGGTAAGAATCACAAAATCGATGTCTAAAATTTACCAAAATCCCAGTCTCTTATTAAGTTTGTCGTCCAGAAATAAATCAATGTTTAATCAACATAAAATCGCAATAAAAGTTTGTTAAACTCGCAGTAAATTTTGCTGGTATAAATCTATTAAATGTATGCAATCACTATCTTTACACATCTCATAAAAACGCTATCAAAAATTTACTGTCAACCTTAAAAACTGTCAAAACGCATAGAAAAAAAAGGTAACGAGTGACTTTAGAAGAGTAAAAATGCAATTAATCAAGGTATAAAACTCGAATCCATTCCAAGGGATAAAACACAATCAATCAAGGTAGAAATTCACTGCCATTCGAAGAATAAATTCACTGTCTTTTCATGTATAAAAGCACAATCAATCAGAGTTGGAATTTGCTGCCATTCAAGGTGCACTTTGTTGTGTTAATTGCCAAAATGTTTGTGTGGTGATTGTTGTGTAAAGGCTGTGTGCTGGACCACGGAATCACAGTATGAAATTGTGTGATAGAGCCACGTAATAGAGCCAAGCCAAGGTTGTGTAATATACACTTTAGAAGTGAATTTAAAACACTAAGAAGTTGGATCGAGGCCCAACAATTTCACTCTGTTTAGAGCATAGGGTAGAGCATAATCAATTCAATCCAAACATATGTAGATTCACTTGTAAGAGGGACAGGACTATCCATCTCTGTTGGAAATTATCACCCAACCAAAAACTTTGGGAAATATCCAAAAACTAAAAAAGAAGGCATATTGTTACCAGCGCAGACAGACTAAGGATATCAACCAGTAGATGCTTGACCAACCTTTTAACTGATGTGAAATACAGATCAACAAATAAAATCCGTCATTTAACATTTAAAAATAAAATCGTTGTCTCAAAACACAATGCTAATCATTCACAAAGAAAGCACAGGATGAAACATTTAGCATTTAATCAGTTAAAGCAAAGAGAAAATTTTGGGAAGGACGCACAGATAAAGCATAGACATAATCATAAAAAACACAGAGACACTCAGCACAAGAAGGAGCAAGGACTAATCATTCAGCCACGAATCAATCGATGCATAGATAAGAAAGGGTAGCTAGTTGGGCAAAGAAAGTTATCCTTCATTCATCATCAATGCACAAAAAAGAAGGGCATTAGAATCTATAGGTCTACTAACACTGAAGTGACGATCGTCGATTCGACTCCTAGCCGACTGCTTAGGCATGGACCAATGATCTAGGGATAAGGAAGGAAGATAAAGCACAATCTCTTCATTATGATCAATAAAACAAACAGAATAGTCATAGCAATCAAGGATCGAGTTGCCAAGGAAATCAATTCAAAAGTAGTGAGCGTAAAGCTATGATGACTTTAAGTTCTCGATTAAAAACACTGAGTAAAACACATTTCTTTACACAATAGAAGTACAGTAATGAAAGCGCAAAAATAATAATAATCTACCATTCAAAATAAATGCATGCGTACCGTAGCCCAAGGCGACAACTCCGAGTCGTTGTCCTGACGCTCTGTCCAACTCCCACTTGCCGACCGATGTGACTTCACCGGTACCTCCCATCCAACGCTAAGGGTACTCTTCTTCCCCCTGAGCCCCCCGAGCCGCAAAGGGGCCATGCACACTACACCATAGAACAACTAGCACCCAGCTCGCCTCGCAAGGTCGAGCTACCACTCGTTACCCGAGCTGGGCATCCCAACTCCCACAAGATAAGTCAGTCAAGACAAATATTCTGCAACGTAACGTTACACATAAAGATCAGATCCATGGTCCTCCTCATCCATCCTTTTTGTAGAGTTTCTAAGTGATTTATTTCCCGAATTCCCATTTAATTTATTTTTTCATTATTTAATTATTCCTATTTCTCTCACCCACCAAAAATCATTCATAAAAACGCTCCTTGGTGTCCCAATATTCCCTTACACATTTTAAATGACTTACGCCTTAACTAAATTCCTAGTTGAGTTCATAATTAGAAAGTTCTCAAAGGAAAGATTCCTTACTAAGTTAGTCATTCAGTTTTTTCCTTATGTTTCCCTTTTTCTTTATGTTTCCCCTTTTCCCCTTAGTTTCCTATTTCTTTTAAGTTTCCCTCTTTTCCCTTTTTATCTAAAACTCAAATTAGCGAGTGTAAAAAAACCACCTTTTACCCCTTTTTCTTTTTAATCAATAAAATTTAATTAGCATAAGTAAAAAAAAGACAATCATTTCCCTTTTAAAATTTTAATTCCCCAAAGTAATTTGATTTTTATAAATTAATTGAATTTCTTACCCCCTTTTCGTCACATGTTTAATTATGATTAGTATTTTTTACCACAAGTGTCACTTAGACCTATATTTTAATTTCACTAGGCTGGGCGACATTTTTATTAGGGAAAAAATTGTTTTTAAATCTTACTTGACACATCATTCATTTTAAGGATGCTAGGTTTATTCACTTACCCGTTGAAATCACAATGTTCCCTTCAGGACGCACTAGGTGCTCCAAGGGTGCCACTCGCCTTTTTCCATTTTCCTTGCACGACGTGCCCTTCAGGATGCACTACGTGCTCCAAGGGTGCCACTCACCTCTTGACTGACTTGGTAGATGTAAAAAACCCCTGGAGTCAATACTCCACCAGGTGATCTTATGGGAGACTAAGGGTCTCTAAGGAATAAGGCCCATGCCTTATTGTGCGCCCCTTAGAATCATCGTGAGTGACTGTCGCAGTCTACCCTCACGACATCGTGGGTCTTCTCGAACTAGGTAATCGTTAACCTATAGTTCGAGCCACGACGGGAGTGTTAGTAGGTTGTGGCAGGGTTGATGTCCACACCTCTCCCAGAAGTCTTTGGTTGTCCTGCGTGACCCCTCTACTCCACATGTGAGTCTGGTCTGCAAGCTATCGTCAGCCTGCATCATCAACGAGTCATGTCAGCAAATAATCAATCATCATAACATCTAATCATATGTACATATGTCACATCAACAATATTCAACCCAACAGTCCACTCCCTGACTCGATCCAGAGTCCAAGGGGTTTCATCGATGCCTCTGCATCCTCAAGGTCCAAAGTCCTGCACATTCAGGAGAACCCAGTCAATAGCACATGTCTATGTCAATACAATAAAATAACATATCACCCTATCTATAATGCCTCATAATCATAATCAAATGGCCAATAGTATAATAATCTGGATCACTTGCAAGCAAGTGTCCTCAAAGACTAAGTTCACTCAGTGCGTGCAAGAGCGAGATGTTACAATGCCAATAAGACAAATAGTCATTCCATCAATGGTAATAAAATCAAATCACCTTCAACAAGTGAAAACTCATTCCTATAACTGAGATGTAATCATGTATACAGTATGTATGATATAGAGCATAAATCATATAATATGTAACTATCTTTTGTTTTTCATTCTCCTTATCACATAACATTGTATGAAAAAATTGGGATAAAAATATTGTCACATTGTATGAAAAAATTGGGATAAAAATATTGTCACATTTGAATTTTCTCTATGTACACTTTATTCATTATTTATTTTTATTTATTTAATCTTATTCATTGTTTGTTTTTATTTATTTAATGCTACCACTTGATTTCATACTAATGCAATCATAATGATAATTATGTGATGTTACAAGTTATTATTACATATCCATATAGTGAACCATAGGGAATTGGTTCCACGTTAATAATGAGTTTACTCTTGCTTGCACATTATTAAATATTTTACTTTTGCCATTTATGTGGGACTCCTTTCAATGGTATTCATACTCATATAACTTTAACATAGTAAATATTTTACTTTTGCCATTTATGTGGGAATCCTTTCAATGGTATTCATACTCATGTAACTTTAATGTATTGATATTAATATTTATATAATGTGTTATAAGTTATTATTACATCATATATCCATGTATTGGACCATATAAAATTAATTTCATATTAATATTAAATTTATTTTAGTTTTCACACTAGTACATATTGTATTCTTGCCATCTATGTAAGTTTCCATATTATGGTATCCCATCAATCATATAAAGAAAATATATCAACACCAAAATATAATATAATATGTTACAAATTAAAACCTTAAAATTTTCACTAATTTATCTCTACTTTCACGTTAAAATCTATGTAAGGTTCCTCACAATCTTAGTCTCCCTTTCTCATCAAGGTTATGTATCTATATTAGTTTTTATAATCTATGTAAGGTTCCTCACAATCTTAGTCTCCCTTTCTCATCAAGGTTATGTATCTATATTAGTTTTTATGTGACTTATTATAGCTATGACATCTATATTAGTATTTATGTGACTTATTATATTAGTATTTATGTGACTTATTATAGCTATGACATATGAGTATATATATCTATATTTGTATTTATATGATTTTATTATAGCTATGACATATGAGTATATTAGTATTTATGTGAGGTATTGTAGATATTGCATATTTACATATATTTAGAGTATATTTAGTTTAGTTTTATCAAGTATATGTGGATATGTATTAAGTATATGTGGGTATGTATTGTGAATAATTTATATATAATTATATGTGTTGTATTTTGAATTTTATAAAGAAAATTATTTATTTATTTTTGAGTAGATTAGTATTTATGTGAGGTATTGTAGATATTGCATATTTACATATATCTAGGGTATATTTAGTTTAGTTTTATCAAGTATATGTGGATATGTATTAAGTATATGTGGGTATGTATTGTGAATAATTTATATATTGTGAATAATTTATATATGTGGGTATGTATTGTGAATAATTTAAAAAATTATAAAAAAAATTACAATTAATTTGAATAAAATTTCAAAGAAACATATTAATTTATATAATAATATTTTTCTCGATATAATAATATATGGTATAATATTTATATTAGATAAATTTTATAATTCATACCATTTTTACATGTTTTTTTAAATTATGATAAAGAGATTTTGAGAAAAGTATTGTAAGTAACTATGCAAAATGTTTATGGTTGACAACTAAGTCATGATATGTTTTCCCACTATGATAACAATGTGAAATGTTTAAAAACACATGTAATAAAAAAAAGTGATTTAGAAGTGTACAAATTTAATTTTTTTTAATGATTATATTTATTTTAGTTAAGTAAAGTTTAATTTTCATTTATTTATTCTTTTGGAATTATAATCAGTTAGTTTTTATTTAACTAGTTTAAAACTTGTTCATGAATAAAGTTCCATCAATCAAATAGAATTATAATTTTCAACTAAATTCTTAACAAATTAAAAAAAAAAATAGTTAAATTTGTCCATTTTTTAATTTACTATATATAACAATTTATAATTATATAATACCGATCACCACTATAGAATTAGATTTATAGGGGGAAGTTAATTATTTGATGATAAAAATTTATAATTATAATAGATTTAATGTGTTTTAAATTTCAAGAGTTAATTTGAAAATTTTAAATTTTTCCAAAGTATAATATATATATGAACTATCATCATAAAAATAATTATTTTTTTATAAAATTATATTAAAAATACATATTAAATAATCTTTATCCTAAATGTGTAGGTTTTCACAGTTTGTTGTAATGTTAATTTAAATTTCTAATTATAAATTGTACGTCAAAAGTAAAGAATGATAAAATATTAAATGTCTTTAAAGTCAATTTCTTTCCAGAGTGTTAGTAGGGGAATGGACCTGTTTTTAAAAAGACCCATGTTATTGAAGTAACACGTGGCATCTAAGCATAGTCTAAATTTGTTGTGCAAATGTAGAATAATAATATGGAAAAAGATAGAAAATGATGGAATAAAATAGCCGTGGTTGATGACCTTTTACCAAACTAATTCCATCACCACCAACCTTAAATATTTGAAGTGATTGAGATCTCTAAAAAGGACTCGCTCTTCCTATTATAAAAGCAGAGGCCATGCATAATATTATTACAAGGTTGTTATAACAGAATAACAACAGAAAATTCTGTGTCGTTATATATATATATATATATATACTCTTCAACGTGGGGTGTGATGTTAATATATATTTCTAATTATCTTTTTAGTGATGCCTAGTTTTTATTTTCTGTCCAATAATAAGTTTTATATGTGGAATATGGGTTTGTGTATGAATTAGATTTAGATGTATACTTAACATGAATAAAGAAAATTTCAAATATATTATAAATTTGGGATAATAATGATGAATTAAGAAAATTTCAAATATATTATAAATTTGGGATAATAATGATGAATTAGGGAGATAAAGAGAAATTTAAAAAAAATGAAAATGAATAAAAAAATTTAATGAATAATAGTGATCAATAATTATGAAAATTAAGATAAATATTTAAAGAATGAAAATGATAAAAAAAATGTTGATAATATAAAAATTTGATGCTGTAAGTTATATACTTATATTAATTAAAATTACAAATTTAATAATATTTTTTTAATAAAATAAAAGTAAGATAAGTAAGATAAATATTTACAATTTTATTTGTAAAAGGAATTGTTTAAGTGTTTTAGAGTTGAATGGATTTTGGTTGTATATTAATCTTTTTATCATAAATTGCAAATCATATTTAATGATTAAGAAAGAATAATGATAATCATCCATATAAATTATAAGCATGTGAGAATAATATTTATAGGTCAATAATAAGTTTGTGAGAATAATATGTTCCTTTTACAAATAATTCCCCAAGATAATAAGTTTATTTTGGTGATCGCAATAATGTTTTTATATTAAAAAATATTAAAATTTTATTATGTTTTTCTTCCAATTAAATGTGTATGGATGAAATACTTTATATAAAAGTGTAATAGAAAATTAAAATATATTAATTTAATTATTTGAATGTAAATGATAATTTGTTTGGTTGTTGAAAGTGGGATATTGATATTTGTGTTCATCTAGGTTTAAGTTTCTCCAAGGACAAACTTGTGTTTGTGCCCATACTTGTAGAAGCACCAATGCACATAATAATAGTTGGATTCAAGTACAAGAACTATGTATCTTTGTCATCACATGTATGTCCTTCTTGTATCTTTTTCACTTTAGGATTGTAAAGTCAATGGAGTTAATCATTCTTTCTCTTGGATAGGGACAATGTGGGCTAACCACATTTGTAATAAGAAACTAGTTTAAAAAAAAATAAAATTAAACAATGTTGCCAACTTTTGAAAGATTCATAAACTTCAAATATCTTTTAAGTGCCCTTAAAATAAAATGAAAATGAAAACCTATGAAAAATTGTTGCTATCATAAATACATCAAAATAAAATAATCCATTTTAATACCACATCTCTATACAATTTAAATATCTCATTGGTTTGTTGTGAGAACAACGCATTAACAAAATGTCCCATAATTCTATAGTGTCATCTCAATAGGGAATACAAAATCCAAAACTCTCCAATCGAACCAACTACAACTCAAACAACACATGCAATCCATGCCCATGCACATCTAGCACTCACTAAATAGAAACCTCACCAAGATTCATGAAATAATTTGAATAAGCCATTTTCAAACAACACATGAAATCCATCTCCATGCACGAGTAACACTCACTAAATCCAAACCTCACCAAGACTAATGAAAGAGTTTACGTGTTGAAACAAATATTGAAATCAAAGATATGTTTAGACAAAGGATCACAATACAATGCATAAGCTATGACAAAATGCATGAACCTATTAGATGCATTGAAAAACATTCCCAATCTTATTGGGACTACGTGTTGAAACAAATATTGAATCAAAGATATGTTTAGACAAAGAATCACAATGGGATGATTACACAAGTAACATAGAATATAGGAGTTGATAAAAAGAAAATCAAAAGTATGGGATACACTTATACATATTATTGATAATACATCACTAATGATAAATAAAATACAATCATATATTTCATTGGTTAAAAGAAAGGATATTATTTGTATATTTAATTGTTGGAAAAACTACCATAATTTAATGTTATGGGGTCCATTGGTTAAAAGAAAGGATATTATTTGTACCATAATTTAATGTTATGGGGTCCATTGGTTAAAAGAAAGGATATTATTTGTACCATAATTTAATGTTATGGGGTCCATATCTTTTGGTTACATATTTTTATTGTTAACATACATATAATGTTATGGGGTTTATATATTTTGGTTAGATATTTTTTATGGTTGATGAGAGAGAGATATTTTGGTTAGATATTTTTTTTTTTTTTTTTTTTTATTATGTTTTTTTTTTGCCAAAGTTGTTAACTTTTCCAAGTGTACCTTACATTAAATGGAAAAAAAGGAGAGAGGAGGGGGTATGTTTTTGGCAAAATTGTTAACTTTTCCAAGTGTACCTTACATTAAATGGAAAAAAGGAGGGTATGTTTTTTTTTGGCAAAGTTGTTAACTTTTCCAAGTGTGCCTTACATTAAATGGAAAAAAAGGACTAAACCTTCATTAAAGTTTTCCTGAACAAAATGAATGAGCTAGTAACAAGGACAAAATGTCTCTTCAAATTCAAATAGTTCTTTGTTTAGATAGTCACAACTTATCTTTTTTGATAGATGTGACTTTGCATGTCCCTTTCAATTTAGTGATGATTTTCATGGATGGAAACAAACATCGTCACACCACAGGTTCTCATGTTTGAGTATAATGCTCCAATATAATTCAATGTAATAAATGTAATAAAAGTAACATTATATAGTATTAGACATTAGGGTAATTAAATATCATGAAATGAAATAGATAGATCATATGGATAACACCACTCCCCAATGAACCAAAGAAAAGGAAACCATCCCATTGTATCTTATAACTCCATTATAGTAAAATCATTCTTAAGATACATGTATATTGTGAGTTCATTTATTTTAACATGGTATTAGAGGGGTACTAACACAAGAGCATGTAAGTAGAAAGATCCACACTCCAAGTTGCTTTAAGATGATTGTGATTGGAGTTACTATGCTAAAAAATGGTTTTAAGAGACAATTATCAATGGTCATAGGATTAATATCATGATACCATTAAATTTGTGTAAAGTATTTCACAATGAAAATATTTTGATAGTGTGAAGAAGATTGAAATGTGATAATTCAAAAAAAAATCGAGGAATTGATTCAGGTGGCACCATGAAAATCTTTCATCAAGCAAATGCACATACAAGAATTATGTTTAGAGAAAATATCAAACACGATCTCTATGAGCAAAAGCTTGAGCTATCACAATTAGAACAAAAGTGCAACAACAAAAAAAAGAACAATATTATTCACATAAAGAAAGAAATCATAAGAATGTAGAAGAGATAATATATTGATATAAAACATAACTACCTTACGTAATCTATGTGACCACGGAGCCATTCTGACACAAAAACAACAATGGGTAATTTTATTTATTTTATTTAAAATCATTGGGACAATAACGTCAACAAATAAGTCATATGACCTTAACTCAATAATATCATAATGAATGAATTTCACGCGACACTTAAACATAAAAATCATAGCATATTAGCACATCATGAAGCTTGAAGCAATTTATGAACATTTACTCAGACGAAGAATATAAATGACTACCCTTCCATCCTACCCTACAATGGTTAAGGACCTCCGGGACACATAAGCAATGCTCGAGCCCGGGTTCCCATCGATTTTGACCATTTTAGGTCGAGTGTACATTGAGGAACAAGGAGGTGTATACTTCCCACTGACACAATCAAGTCCAAAGTAGAGCTAAGCTAAATAGCATCATCAACGATCAACCGGTGCAAAAGAATTCTAATAACCAACACATGTAACATAAAATTCCATGGCATAAGAGAACTTAAATACTAAATCTATCCAGCATCGACATAAGTCAAGGTGCAAAAATCCACTTATTAAGTTTTAAAAGGCTGACAGATACTTCATGATTAAATCAATCATCAATTTCAATACTCCACATCATAATCAAGGTAAGCACATGATCTAGTTTCCGGCTAACATAATTCACTTATTGATCAACATGCACAATTAATCATTCACAAGGATCATACAATAATGTGAAAAGTATAGGTGAACCCCCTTACTCTCCTAAGAGGTTCGTATTTACCTCCCTAGTCCGGGATATTCAATTTTGGAGTCCGGTTGAATGTCCCCGAAACCCCACTTGGTCTCATTATGTATTAAACACAAGTCCTCTTGGTTCCCTACGTAGGATTCTCAACATTTGACCCAGCTACAGGAGAAAATATCAGAGTTGGCGTTAATGCCTTTTCTCTTGGACCCTTCTCGTATGTGACCTTGGGCGATGAACACGTGATTGCAAGAATGACCACAAGAGGTTTGGTCAAACTAATTTTTGGCCCTTAATTCTCCTCGAGCATCCAGTGTCCACTGTGAAAACCATGGGTATGGATTCGACATACCCCTCATTTTTAAAGTCCGCACCCAACTCTTGTCCCTCCCACAATGCGAGATAAATCCGATCTCCATGATCTTGACGGTGCTTTCAAACGAACGACAGAGATCTATTCCTCAGAATCAATGGTTTGAACTTACTCCTCCCAGATTGACAACTATGAACCGAATCGGAATTCCTGGCTTCATAATTCTCAAGTTTCAAACCTTATTTTCCTTTACAAGGAAATATTCTAGAGAGGAAGATTTGTTGATACCTATCCCCTTGAATCAATGACTATGATCAATGCGGCTCTCGGACTTTGAGGTTTTGCAATCTCAAACCTCGCCTCTTTTCGTACTTCAATCTTCCGGAGTAGGTGATCTAAAGAAACTTGTCCTCACAATCAACGTTCCAACTTCTACCTTGGGTGTTGACCTTTCAACCCGGATCCAACGGTCACTTGATACCCTCCCTCCATCCATCGAGATCTCCTCGGGTTTCTAACTTAAGATTTAAAATCCTCAAACTTCACCCCACTTTCTAGCAGCTTTATCCGAGTGATCGTGACCACGTGTACCCCCACGGATCAACAAGCGAGGACTACTTGAGTCCTACCCAAAGTACATGGATTCCACGCTCCGTCTCCCACAGATACGTGGTAGGGAATGCGGCTTTGGGACTTTACTCCAAAGCCTCCCACCGGATCTTATGCGTCTCCTCAAATCCGATGGCTTCGATTCACTTCGGGTCTTTGGGGTTCGAAGACCTCAGTTCTCAAATTGAAAAATCCCATGAAAATTTTCCCGAGAATTTCATGATCTACTGACAAGTGTCCTCGACCGGTCGGCCCGACTCGGCTTTCAAACGCCAGCGGAATCTCAGGAAGTTTCAAACTTGATTCCTCACGGGCTTCGATATCCAATGGATCGGATTCTCCTTAGAGCCAGCCAGCTGGACATTCACCTCGAGCGATCGTGGCTCAACTACAGCGGATAGTTGGGCCGATGGAAATTACGCCGAAAATCGGAACTATGGATTCAGAAGTTTCGATTCTCAAATCTTGGTGGGTTCTCTCCCATGTGTATATGAAGCGTTAAATCTCATGTACCTTGTCTTCAATCAGAAAGTTGTTGGTCCTTATGCTGTGATCCAACGACCAGAGCGTGCTCCTCCTCCTAAGCTTGATTTACGTTAGAACCAAATATCAATATGGGCATGAAAAACCCTCGAAAAATTACCGATTGCCTTGAAAAGAGATAATTTCGGATAATAAGCCTCTTGAGGCAACCTCCTTTTTACCCACTTAAATGTTCAAGTACAAGATGATTCAAATGAAAATGTCTCCTTGGTATATATAGGAGACTAAAATTATAATTACAACTAATGGCCTAAAGCCGACATAAATAAAATAACATTACTAATATTATACTGATTAAGGGGTAATGAGCCAATATTAAGGTTTAACTTAGTTTCTGGAGTTTAGAGACTTTCTAAGTGTTCAAAGGTTTTGAACCTTTGCTCTTCCAAGTTCGACTCTTGGATCTCGTTAACACTTATGAAAAGTGTTATTCCTCGAGCTTGGTCTTATGAAGACTTGACTTCGGCATTCCCTTGTGTTTGAGGATTTGATACTTCAGTCCGAAGATTTCTCGAAGAGAAATTCCTCTAACCCTAGCGTTCTCCTTTTTGTTGGTTCTTCGAGTTCTTACAAAGTCTCTTCGATAGTCGAACCTCGGATGTGTGCACTCCTTGCCTAGAATCTTTACCTGAGTTTGAATTCGTGGACTATTTGATACCGCGGTCCTTGAAAGGGAAGTTTCGTATCTCTTGAGCTTGAGGGCGAAACGAGATCCGGAGCAAAGCGCTACTCCTTGCATTCTATGTGCATACCTTGCACCACTTAGATAGAGAGACAATTGAAACTTATCCGAACATTCCTGAGTTCCATCTAATCATAGCAGATTTCATTCATTCATTCATGAAAATACAATAACAAAGAATTACAAAATGTCCACACTATGCATGCGTAACACACCCACCAAGAATACAAATTTTTGACTTTCTTTCCTTTTTAAATTCTAAGGAGCCTATCATAGAACTCTCCTTTCCTTTTAAAGTCCCTCATATGATGTGACTGGGTCTGAGCCTTATCGAGGAGAGGTTCTCGTTAGCTTTCGCGATTAGGGAAATGTGATGCATGTATTTTCACTTCTCTCTTGTCTTCAGGCGAAACCAGAAATGGATCTAACAGCTTAGCAGGAATTAACAAAACTCGGATTAATACAGTATTCTACCATAGGGACTTAATACAGGGATTTGGGATATCGCGATGTGAGGAAGACTTAACATAGGTTTCGGGAGCTGAAACTTCGAAACCCACATACATACATACATACATACATACAACCACATACATACATACATACATACATACATACATACATATATATATATATCACTATGTCTATTTCGGGAGTTAAGCAAACCTGGTTTTTGGGATATGCAACGACAAGAGAACTTATCGTTAGGTACCACAGGTGACGAAACACCATATCTCGTCCACACCATTATTATTGACCCCGAGGTTTTAGGTACTTTGGGTTTTAAGGAGTTAGGCGAAGATTGCAAGGAAGGGAGCTTGCCAATAGGTATCTCGGTTACTGAAATACTGAAACACCCAATATCATCCATGCTAATCCATTTCGGGATTTCTCCTTTGAGTTACGCTAATCGGGTTTCAAATTTGGCCGAATCGTGGAACCCTTAGGTACCACGGGTCTTTGAAACAGAGAATTATAATAACTTCTCCATTCTATCTTTTTGGAGTTTACTTAAGTTAGGTTCGGACTGCGAGTACCAGAACCTTACCCGCTTGAGTTGTTACACGAATGCCAAAGCGGCGAAATGTCGAACCAAGTCGCACTATGCCAATTCGGGATTCCACAAGTAGGGTTTCATATATCGGAACCACCATATTAAAAGAGGTTGAAGATTCACACTCCTTGACTACCTGAATATCGAACGATCGATACACCCATTCATCTTACCCTCGACCAAATTTGGGGTTTCTCGGATCGGAGATTACATGAGAAATGTCGTGAACATGAGGTCCATCTAATCTCGGGAGCCGAAACTCCGAATTACCAACTCTTAAACCTACTCACATATTTTGAGATTTCACCCATCAGAATTTGGGTAGGGTCGAGGGGTTAGGGACTTGTGAGTACAAGGGAACTTACACTTAGGTATCCGGTATTGAAACTCCAGGATCTTATAACTTCTCCATAAAGTTACCATTTCGGGATTTTGCAAATTAGGGTTTTGAGACTTGTGGGTGCAAGGGCTATGAGTATTCCGGTGCGAAAACACCGAAATGTCCTAACTTATTTGCATGTTATCATTTGAGTTTGCAAATGGGGTTTGGACTTGCAATTACAAAGGGAACTTACATAGGTACCGAGTCTTGTAGAAACACTAAAATTTCCTAAGTCTAAGAGGGCCATTCTCTCTCTCGTGCAGGGTTTTTAAGACTTATGTCATAAAATCCTCTGGTAGATTCTTGGGTAAACTTTTAAAAGTGTGTCCCTATGGGAAGATATATCCAGGGCATTTCTTGAGACCAATAAGGGAATAAATTTCTTGAGAGCGGTAAGATATTGAATCTGTTCAAAATATACACATATATAAATATAAATATCACGTAAGTCACATATGGTCTTTCCAATATAAGCATGCAGCCACCATTTCTGATCAAAGACCATCACGAATGATCTTATACTGCAATCATTCATAATTTCACAAACCACTTGAGCATATATATGTCAAAAATATTTAAATTCAAGATACAAGATATAACCTTATCGGAAAACACCGGGTGTGATGCAACTGCTAGGAGGGTGCTCATTTCCACTAACCGTAGGCTCAGTGATTACGAATGGATTTACCACTAGCCACCCACAGAGCTTAGACCGATCTTTGTGGGGGCCGGAGTCTACGATTCGTCGAGAGGAAGTCGAGAATGAAGGTTACCTCCCTTCTTCTCTTCTCATAATCCACTCACAGCGTATATTTTCGGAGTTCTTAGATTTCTCCCCTCTTGCGATCTTTGTTGCCTCTGTCCCCCTCCCACACCTCTTTCCACCGCCTTTTCTTTCCGGTGAGGGTTGCGGTGGTAGCACAAAATTCCCCGCCCGGTGGGTGGTCAGAGGCTTCTACCGGATAGGCGGTTCATCCCCATCCATCATTAACTCATGACGAGCCTCCCCACCTACCAACACGGTGATGAATTCATTTTCAGGACCAACAAAGCGGCTCTTGGTTCTCCGGGCCAGTGAGACCAAATAAAGGTATTGGATTGATGGAAGTTAATGCCACCATTCGAGGTGCCTTCACCGCCTTTCTTCTAACTCCATCGTAGTCTCTTTTCAGCACATCCCCCTCTCGGCCGGTCCTGTAACATATATTCATAACATTATTATTTACATTCATCGACTTTTTACTAAGGTCCATTCAAATCCCACATCCACATCTTTGGGTTTGCCATAATTCTTGGCCAACATAGTTATTTTTCTGATTTGGGGAAACAAGGTGTTAGAATTCCCTCCCCTTAAGGAACATGGAGTCCTCGGTGTTCTATCTATCAATATGGCGTGAATGTATGAGGGTAAACAAAATTGAATATGCCTGTTTGATGGCATCCTCCATTTCCACATGTAGCCTCATGGGCCAAAATGTCTCAACTGCCTTGACTTATGCAATGGTTACCGGTTCGAATGAGGTTTGCTTTTTGTGGTTGCATTTGAGGTTCTAGTAGAGATTATCCTTCCGGTTCCACCTGGATCACGGACCAATCAATTATAGTTTGAGTGTAGCATATTTCTTCAATAATGAAACATGGAAAACATTATGTGCTTTCGTGGGAGGAAGTGCTAGCCTATATAGGCTCTACAGTTCCCCTCTATCTAGAACTTCAAGATTTTACAATGCGGGGAGTTGTAACTTGGCACAAGCTCCCATTTTAGGAAACTCCTTTACGGGTCTAACTCACAGGATATGCATGGTCTCCCATCTTGAACTCTTTTGGAGTTATCTTTTTTTGAGTGTGATGGTTGCAATGGGTCTGGCGACCGAGTTTTGTTTTGTTTGAGTTACTTGTTGTTCCATTTTTTTTTCAGCATGTCGGGTCCAAAATGAATTCTATTTACGGGATTACTCAAACTGACAGGAGTGTTTACGGCCTACCATAGAGGGACTTGAAGGGACTCATCTTTAAGGATTCATGTAATGCATCATCCTAAGAAGTGGTAATACTACCTGCCACTGGTAGATTTTGGTAGTCTTCCCACTTCTTGGAGTTGATGCATTACATGCATTCTTAGAATGTCTTCTAGTATTTGGTTCAATATTTCCATCTATCCATCGGTTTGGGGATGATGGTGGTGCTTGACGTTATTTCGTGTGGTTTGAGTTCGTTGGTTGTGTCCTGCAGGGCGATAACAGGCACTTTACATGGGTTTAAATATCTCCTTCGGGGGAATCACGTTGGCGATGTCTATTGCCTTACAAGTTGACTTGACGGGGATAAGGTGAGCGGACTTGCTCAATTTACCACCACCACCATGATAAGCGTCATTTTTTGTTTTAATTGAGGTTGGTAATCCGATTGATGAAATCCATGGAGATGGTTTCCCATTTCCATTTTGGGATTGGTAGGGGTTAATAAATCCTGTTAGATTAATGATTGTTATGCTTTATCTGTGTTGGCATTCTATGCATTGGCTAGATTACTCAACTATGTCTTTCTTCAATCCGAGGGATAAGAGAATTGTTTTCTGGTGGGCGTGATCATCTTCGGTATCTTGGATGGCCGATTATAGGGTCTTTATTAGTTCATCGGTGTAGACCTCTTCAAATCATCACAATGTGGATATACAATCTTCTTGGTAAGTGAAGGACCTCCTTCCATCACCTAAGTAGCCTCCATGCCTTTATCCCTATGGGTTTTTATGCAGTCTGAGGTCACAGTCTCGAAGAATGTGTCTGTCTCTTGTGCATTTCGACTCTTTCTTTGACATCCGTCCCACAGTTCTCACCATGGCCAAGTGAATTGTTTTCATGCCCTGGGGAGCTACCACCCTATTTTCTTTTCCTTTAATGTGTTTGATTTCGAAATCAAACTCGCTAAGAAATTTCGACCAACGCCTTTGTAGTGTGTTCAAGTCACTCTACGTAATATGTGTTGTAATCCACAGTGATCTGTCAAGTACAAATTTTCTTCCCAGAAGTAAATGCCTCCACATTTTCAAGGCATGCCGTATGGCATTAACTCTAGATCATGGGTCGCATAGTTGACTTGGTCTTTGAAGTTCAATTTTTGGGTTCATGGCGGACCGCACTTCCTCCTTGCATGGGACTCCTCCAGAATTCCCTTCCTTATGGGCATTTTGTACCGCGATGCGACTTTGGGATCGTGATGATGACGGTATTGATGATGATATTGTTAACAGGTGCGTGGGTGGGTAGATGTTTGAGGGTTTGGAAATATTTCTTCGCATTTTGTGTCCATGTGAATTTTGTCCCCTTCCTCCGGAGGGTAGTTGGACAACCAATCTTGGAGAATCCTTTTATAAATCTCCTATGGTATCCGCTAATCCCATAAAGGATCTGATGGCCGAAACATCCTTTGGGTAGGCCATTCCATGATAGACTTTGATTTTGCTCGGGGTCTAACGCTACTCCTTCTTTGGAGAGAACATGGCTAAGTAATGTATTTTCTTAAGGAAGAATTCACATTTGTTGAATTTGGCGCCGTGATGTTCTCTTAGCGCGAAGCACAAGCCTAAGATTCTCTTCATGCTCTTCTCCATTCTTGGAGTAAATTAATATATCGTCAATAAAACCAACACAAATTTGTCTAGGAATTTAAGGTACGGTGTTCATGAGAACATAGAATTAGAGGGGCATTGGTCAGCCGTGGCGCCACCACAAACTCCATATTATACCCTCATCGGAAGGGAGTTTTATGGATGTATTCACCCCTTGAGATTCAGACTTGATGTTATCCTGACCTCAAATCAATCTTGAGAAAATAGACACACCCCCAAATTGATCCCGAGCAATTCGTCGATCTGGGTAGAAACTTGTTCTTTATAGTTATCTTATTGAGTTGTCTATAAAATATATACACATTCTAAAAGAATTAGTCGCCCTTCTTTTTTCAAAAATAGGGTAAGATTCTCCCCATGGAACCTGGCCGGAATTCCCGGAATAATATATCCATCATTTCTCTCAATTGCAATTTGAGTTCAACTAGTTTAGGTATGCTCATCCGGTAGGGTCTCCTAGACAAAGCCTTTATCTGATGCAAGTTCTCGAGAAGTCAATGTCCCTTCCACCGAGGAAGTGGTAAAATTACCTCTTTGAAATACATGCGTATTCTCGGTGGTGGTGTTTAGGTGGTTTGTAGCGCTGTTGTTAAACTTACACAATATTGCATATGGGGACATCGCACCGACCAATACCTTCTCATTTCCAGCAAAAGCGATATTTGTCTCAAAGTGAGGTTCAGATCCTTGAAGGGTTATCCTTTTCCTTCTTTACTTACATTCTAAGGTTTTATAGTAGCGGTCCAATATGGCTTTATGGAAACTGCTTGATCCATACCAATCAACAAATCATACGATCCAGGGGTAATATAAGGATTGCTTAGATGGTTGGGGGAATTCACCCAACATTAATTTCCTTAGTGGTATGACCTTTGCTACCCTTCTTTTTGTGCGATTGGCTAACTGTACCAACGATGGATTGGTAGGTTTATGTGGCTATAGTTACACTTCTCAACAGTCTTAGGGGATATACAGCTCAAGTTTGAACCAGAGTCAATCAGAATGACACTAGATGTTTGGAAATCATACCTTCTATTTTCCATTACTGAAGCTTGGTGGTTGGCTTAGTTATTATCCAAGTTTGCATGGAATTTGTGCCTCTGGCCACATCATTGTGATTGGTAGCTTCCTGGATTATTTAATATATTCTACGACTAATACATTTATTACGGTGTGGGCCGGATCTCTCGGTAGATGTTCTTCTCCACAGCCCCAACATTTCAAGGTTCTCTCTTTGGGTTATCAACCTTCCCTGGTACAGATCCAGAAGTTTTACTTCCGGCTCAGGAGGAAGTTACCAGCTGGTGCACTTCTGGATCAGAGCTCATCCTTGAGTTCTTCTTATAGTTCTTAAATCGCGGGGATTTAATTCCCCTCTCACGAAATCGAACTAGTATTGGTTTGCATCCTTCGCGAGGTTCTGTTCAATGCCTAAGCTATTCATGACAATATCTTGCCTTTCGGATAGTGCATTATAGGGTCTTTGGCTCATCAAATTCAATTATATTGTGATATTCCTTAGGTAGTCGATAGAAGTGGTTTCATGGCTGTGGGGATAAATCCGTGGAGTCTTGGACCTTCTTGATCTCCCTAAGATCCACACGGTATCTAGAACAAAACAAGGCAGAATAATACTGCCCTCCCTAGATCTAGCCTATTGAATGAACTAAGAGATGGGGATCATGGACAACCTTATAGGCAGCTTTGCTTAGATCTGTTGTTCCCGACAACTTCAATGCTCTCGTCCCATCCAGATCAAAACATAATGAACCAATCGAAGTAAAGATAAGTTAAGATATTCAATGACTAGATCTATACATATGATCAAGAAATTATGCCAATAAAGTGACATCATCTTTATGGGAAAGGGACATATTGTTGTATTAGATTAATTGAAGAGAGAGAGAGCACACAACTGAGCCTTGATGTCATAGGTCTCCTTTTCGATGGCTTCTAGATCTGACACACACACTTGCTCATGCATAGAAAATCAACCACATGTAGTATTATTTATTTGTCTCACTAGCTGCTTTGTATACATTAGTCCCCTCCATCTGATCTTGCACTAATTCTCTAATCAAAATCTTGCTAACTTATTTATGCTTCTGAGATTTCTTAACCCTTTCCGCAGAAATCTCCTCAATATAGGAAGAGATAGATTGGATTCACTTGGATAGGAATGATCCCAAGATATATATGGAATGATAGTACTTGAATAACCCTTTCAGCCAACTCAGCCAACTTCTAGAAGATTCCCTTCTAGAAGGATCGATATCTTATATTTTTCCCCTTTAAGAGCATGTTTTCACCCTAACAATGAGTCTGGTCACGAGAAGTTCGCTTTTATTAAAGAATTGCGGGGCTTGGACGTTATAAGTGAATAGAAGTAGCATGCGGGAACATGTTTCAAAGTGTAGATGCGGAAAGCCTTAACTTTTCTCAGAAAAGAAGAGGTATTCTTGGTGAGAGCGATTTTTCCATCATCATGACATCATCCACAATGACCAAATTTGGATAGGGAATTCTCCCCAAAGTCACGAGGGGCCGGAACCCGTGTGGTCGATAGACTTTGTAAAGGCTGCAATGGTAATGCATCCAAAGGACAAAGCACATCTAATCGAGAGACCACCCATAAACATCCAAGCATTAGCATAATATCATGTATATCAACGGATTCAGGGTGGGCGTTTCATGCACTCAGATCATGGGTAGTGAACCATTGAGTCATGGCCACCAATCATGCTGTGGATCCATCTTAGATCACTATAATGTATAGCCACAGATACCTTTGTGGATGCAATGAGCTCACTGGCCACCAATCCTTACTGCTTTGTGGATCCATGCCATCACTATATAGCACATGACCACATGAATACACTATGGATCTGTGTGACAAATTTTTTAGTCAAGACGACATATGCAGATCATAGTGGATATATGTGTTGCAAATCATGCATACTCCATTGCAACCTAGATTACAAAGATAAAATCCATGGTCTTATTATAAATTAAGCTCAAAGTGAATCGACCGTAATGATTACATGTGTCAAGGGAACATAGGTAGAAACCACTTGATTACGGTCATTAGTGTATCTGGATTTAACAAGTGTAGGGGAAATCACCATTAATGTCAATGA
Organism: Picea sitchensis; assembly: GCA_010110895.2. Classification (NCBI taxonomy): domain Eukaryota; kingdom Viridiplantae; phylum Streptophyta; class Pinopsida; order Pinales; family Pinaceae; genus Picea; species Picea sitchensis. The sequence goes on along the minus strand of SNQJ01S0019186.1, from coordinate 28,582 downwards.
CTCCCCAGATGCGATAGTACAATCCATCATTGTGAATAAATGAGTTGATGTGAGACACTCGTGAGGAATCTCTCGATCTGGGGTCAATGATGTAAAACCCACTTTCGAAAGTGAGGAAACATGCCATTAAGGACGCCACCAAGCTTCAAAGATGCTTGAATAATTTCTGGTCATGATTGGGATGGTATTGTTTGAGTTGGCGGAATAGGAACGTCACAAGAGGGCCTTGATGTATCCCACATCGGTGACATGAAATGAGTAACAAAGTTTGCTTAAGTGAAATAGAGCATGAGACAATTGAACTTTGGACCGCAGGGAGAGTAGGCTTATGGAATGAGAAGTATAACTGTAGATGGGTGACTCAATAGAGGGTTTGGACTGCTCTTGAACATATGGACAGCCGACCAATGATTTGGCAGCATTATTTCGAGAGGCGACCGCATGGAAAGACCTTGTTTATTGAATGAATGAGAGACAAATGGATTTTAATGGCTTCAAATGATGAATAGAGGGGTGTCATGTTCAAGAGAAAAACTTACTGCCAATCAATACAAAAACATATCCCTTTCCCAAATTTTTCCCCACCATTTGTAAGTACCTCTTTATTTTTCGCATGAGCAGAGGAGGGGATCCAAATATGCTTGTTGATATAAGCTCATTCTTGGGACCCGAGTCCACCGAATTATATTTAACGAACCCTAAGAAGAGTGGTTCGGTCCCATCATGCGATTGGAGTCAATGTTGTTAAGGTCGGAGATACAAAACTTACCGAAGGTGAGTTATAGAGTTTGGAAAAACACTCAAAGAGAACTCTCTCGGTTCCTTTTAAGTACAATAGTCGATGAGACCGAGAAAAGGGTTAAACTATCGCTTCGAAGAGACCGAAAAAGGGTTAAACTATCGCTCGAAGGACGCATAACTTCAAATACTTTAACGAGTGTGAAAAGAGCAAGATCACTCGGCAATCTTTTCATATTTAGGGAGTCGTGAAAAGAGCTTAAAGTTAACTCCAGGGGGGTTCGAAACTCTTGCAAAAAGAAAATCACCCCCCCTCAAAGTCAAATTACTTTGAGTTACAATGTATTTCCCAAAAATATTCAAACTTCTTATAACGTGATTTGACTGCTCTTTTATTGATCGCTCCTTCGCTGTATACACAAATTCTTTAATACATAGTTCCAAATTGAATAGAGGTGAATCGTTGTTGTCAATCCTGGAGTAGATGATCTGTGTTTATCTGATCCAGAGGGTCAGACCATTCAAACATCGCCATGCTCAAAACTCCACGCTGGAAGTCGCCCTTTTCAAGTCGCTCTTTTCAAAGCACCAGTTTACCAACACGGATTTGCACCAATTGAATGAACACTGATTTTTTAAATGCGTTTTCAATATCCCAAGAATTTTTAAATGCGTTTACCAGATCAATATCCCATGGACGGAATGATCGCTGGGCGGATTTGATGTTGGGCGTAACTCTACTTTTCGAGAATGGTTTGCTGGACAACCTGATCGCTGGGCAGATTTTAAGCACGGATTTTTAAGTCGGATCTGGCAATTAACTGCACAAGTCTGTTAATTTGCTCCAACAATTAGAAACACAGATCGATTTTAGCAAACACAGCAAAACATGCACACGAAACCTGATCAATACTGATATACACGCGTTTTGAATGAATTGACACTCCTGTACACGAATATGCACACAGTTTTTTTACAGATAGGGGTTTTGCACACAGATCTTGCACTCCACGTGATTTTAAACACGGATATGTACTTATTCAACACGGATCTGTATGCAGGGCTTCTTTTGCCTTTTCTGGTGGATTATTTTGTTGCAAAACTATCACTGATGCACTCTCTTCAAATATCTGTAAAAAGAGAAGGCCTGTGTTCGCACAGGTGCAGATCTCGTGCGCATTCTTTGCAAAAGAACATAATTACACAGAATTCATGCGCATATAAAAAGAACAGAATTACACAGGACGAGACCCGAGCTGCGCAGATATCATTTACTATATCAAGAATTACAAATGGTTCACAACTGATCTTACACACATTTTAACCCAATTGTTTTTAAAAAAATTCGCACGCACACAGAAGTAATTCAATCCTTAAATAATTTGACTGACAACAACACATACATCAACGCATACAGCGAGTGCATACAACGACCATGGGTCGAATCTCAAAACCGTGTTTGCAATACCAGGGGTCGAATATCAGAATCTCAGCAGAGGACAGTGTTTGCAATACACAAAGCAAATATACTATGCGACCATGGTTCAAATCTCTGGGAGGTCGGAATTCTAAATGCAAGCTTGAAAACTGATTTTTTTACACAGAAATTAATGGCAGTAATTATGCCAGAAACTATTTTTCTGAGTCTAAGTATTTAACAATTTATTTTCCCCCTTTTTTTTTTTTTTTTAAATGTGAACAA
>SNQJ01S0019186.1:14337-26132 GCA_010110895.2 Picea sitchensis | reverse complement strand
TAAGAGAGGGGATGTTACATATGGTATCAAAGTGAGTTCAACCCTGCGACATTGGATTGTTATGCCTTCCACCATGTTAACTGAATGATTAAAATTATATCGCTAATTAAATTTTGAAATTGTACATGTGATAACCATGGTTAGAGGACGCAGGAGAGGTAGACGACGTGGTGTTGGAGGAAGAGGTGTGACACCTCCGATAGTACCCACGCTAGAGGGGTCTAACCCATAGGGAGAATAATCGACCACTGAGCAGGAGCAGGTTGTTGTGGAAGATGTGGTAGGTATGATGAGATCCTTCAAGAGGATGTCAGAGGCATTGATCAACCGTTTGGATCGAGATGAGGGGAGAGTGTGCCCAATGAGGGTTCATAGTGCACTCTGGTTGGTAGTAGTAGTATACACATAGAACTCAAGAAGGTGAAATTTCCCTATTTATGGGGTGCCCCAGATGGATTAGTCGCTGAGGCATGGTTGGAGAACATGGTGATGTGCTTCGCACTTTGTGATTACACCTCCAACATGAAATTTCGTATGGCGGTATTTCATCTGAAGGGGAGTTCTCTACTTTGGTGGAAGACACTCCTACCTCAACTAAACATGGTTGTCGAAGGTGTTTCATGGGATTTGTTTGAGGAATGGTTCCGGGAGAGGTACTTGTCCGAGGAATTCATTGAGCACCAACCTAATTATTTCAATGCCTTACGACAGAGTGTTCGTACGATGCCAGAGTATGAGGAAATATTCATGGAGCTACTTAGGTATGCTCCACATCTGAAAATGAAGAAGTTAAAGGTCAACAAGTTTGTGTTTTGCCTTAGCTTCAACATTTGTGTGAAGGTGAGGATCTTAATGCCTCAGACATTGTACGATGCAGTTCAGAAGTCCCTCATAGTTGAGGAAGAGATAAACGGTGGGGGTTAGGGAAAGACTCCTTCTAGACCAACTGGAAAGATGACATCAGGAGCGCAACAACAACACAAAATGGCTAGACAGACTTCAGGGCATCACGATACACCCAGAGGACCTATGTTCTTGACACCGCGATGACAGAATCCTCAACATATGACTCCTTATAGTAGACCACAGTAGAAACATCATCGTCATCCACAACAACAATATTTTAGGAATGTTCAACAAAACAAACTAGGATCACAGACTTCTAGGACAAAAGATTCTACTTTGGGGACCAACAACACTGGACTGAAGACTGGATGTTGGATATGTAGAGAGCCACATTACTAGCGATATTGTCCAATTGGTAAGACTTGGGCGGCCAGACCATCAACACCCACTACAGTTGGATATTTTGGCAATGCCCATAGAATACATGCAGCGTTGAACAACTTCCAGGCTGAGCACTAGTCCATTGTGCTCGAGAAATCAAGTACAATCACTGACCAAAATTTTCTCATTTTAATAAATCCAGGTTCTACAGAGAGATTTATCTCCAATGCGACGCTAAAGATAATTAAGGTAAAGGTAGTCGAGTAGGACGAGTTCAGATACGTAGAAATGGCATTAGGTGCCAAAAAGAAGATTGAAGGAAAGGCTACAGACTGTAGCATTAACTTGGGAGATTTTGTAACAAAGGTAAACCTATATGTCATGATCTTAGGATCTTATGAAATAGTGATTGGTATGGATTGGTTAGATTCGCATGATGCGATACTTAACTGTAAGACGAAACAGTTAAGTTTGACAGATGATTTGGGACAGAGTATAGTGATTGTAGGAAGGAACCAAGGGGTGTCCTTGAGATTTATTTCTTCCCTACAGCTACAGAAGAGTATGTGCAAGGGGTGAAAGATTTATGCAGTCTTAGTGCTAAATGAAAAGGGAAATACAGAAGGATTAGAAACCTTCCTATAGTGCAAGAGTTTGCAGATGTGTTTCGAGAAGAGTTATTAGGTTTACCACCCGAAAGAGAGTTGGAGTTTACAATAGACTTGAAGCCTAGAACTAAACTAATAGTGAGAACGCCATATCAAATGTCAACACCTAAACTGCAGGAGTTGAAAATGAAATTGAAGAAATTGTTGGATTTTGGAATTATACGTCCAAGTGTGTTGCCTTGGGGTGCACTAATTATTATCGTGAGAAAGAAGGATGGATCATGGAGACTTTGTATTGACTATCACCAATTGAACAAAGAGATGATCAAGAACCAGTATTTGTTGCCAAGAATAGATGATTTGTTTGATCAGATGAAAGGAGCGACAGTTTTTTCAAAGATTGACTTGAGATCAATATATCACCAATTACGGATTAAAGAAGAAGATATCCCTAAGACCTCATTTAAGACGAGATTCAGACACTATGAGTTTACAGTTTTACCATTCGGATTGAAAAACACCCCGGGGGTATTCATGAGATTGATGAATGGGGTGTTTCGTGAATACTTGGATAATTTTGTTCAAGTATTTAATGATGACATACTGATTTATTCTCGGATGAAAGAAGAGCATGATGAACATTTAAGATTGGTTCTACAGTGTCTATGAGAAAACAAATTGTACGAGAAACTATCGAAATGTTATTTTTCACAATCAAAGATTCATTACTTGGGACATATCATATCTAGTGAAGGTATCGTTGTGGATCCAACGAAGGTAGAGGCTATTATGGAATGGATAACATCAAAAAACATACAATAAATACACAGATATATGGGTTTAGCAGGATATTACCGACGATTTGTTGAAGTTTTTTTGAAGATAGCAAATCCGATCACGGAATTGCAGAAGAAGGACAACAAGTTTGTATGGACTGAGAAATTCACGGAATAATTTCAAAAGATCAAAGAGTTGTTGACAACAACACTGATATTAAATGTCCCCGACATGGACAAGGCATTCTTGGTATGCATGGACACATTCAAGGAAGGTTTAGGTGGATTTTTGATGCAAGACAGTCGAGTGATTGCTCACATTTCTAGGAAATTGAGAAAGCATGAAGAGAAATTGCAACACATGACATGGATTTATTAGCAATTGTGTATACCCTGATAATTTGGAGACATTATCTGATTCGATGAAAATTTGAACTAAAGATAGATCACTGTGGTTTGCATCATATTTTCACACAAAATGACTTGAGAATGCAACAAAGGCATTGGTCAGAATTACTTAGCAAATATGAATTTGAGATTAATTACATTGAAGGAACAGTGAACCGAGTGGTAGATGCATTGAGTTGGAGACCATGCATATTCTCGGTAATACCGCTTAAGATGAATCTTTGAGAAAATATTCTAAATTTATAGATAGACGATGATTGGTACAAGGATGTTAAGAATAATATTGGATGAGATACCATGATGGTACCGAAGTATGAAGGCTATTCATTAGAAAACGATGGATATTTTAGATTTAACATAATAATTTACGTACCACCTAACGACGAATTAAGAAGTTCAATATTAAGTGAATATCATGAAGAAGTATACATGGCTCATCCGAGAGTCACGAAGATGAAGGCATACCTTAAGCCTTTATTCTTCTGGAAGGGAATGAAAGAAAACATAGTTAGTTACGTGGCGAGATGTCTAGAATGTCAGCAACTAAAGGATGAACATAGACATCCAGCAGGATTACTGCAACCACACTTTATTTCGGAATCAAAATTGGAGGTCATTTCGATGGAATTTATCATTGGATTGACGTTAATGATAAGGAGACATGATTTGATTTTCGTGGTAGTTGACACGCTGACGAAGAGTGCACACTTTATTATAGTAAGTATGACGTATCAGGCGCCAAACATAGAAAGAGTATTTGTTAGTAAGATTATGAGATTACATGGAGTACCAAGAAGGATCATATCTGATCGGGGATCAATGTTTACAGGACGGTTTTGGACCAGTTTCCAAGAGGCTTCGGGAACACAACTAAACTTTAGCATAGCATATCACCAAGAGACAGACGAGAAAACACAAAGAACGAACTAAATTTTGGAGGATATGTATGTAATGGACCACATAAACGTTGGGAATAATTCTTTCCACTAGTAGATTTTACATACAACAACAGCTATCAAAGTACAATTAAGATGGCACCGTTTGAGTTTCTTTACAGGAGACCATGTCAGACGTTGTTGAGTTGGGATCAACTTGAGGGTAGGGTCTTGATAGGACCATAAGTAATTCAAGAAATGGAAGAATAGATGTAATAGATAAGACATATGATTAAAGAAGTAGAAGATCGACATAAGAGTTATATTGATTTGCATCGCGTTGACCGTAGTTATGAAGTTGGCGACATATATTTCTTGTGGGTGAAACCGCACAAGAGTTTGATCAAGTTGGGAAAGGGTGTTAAACTCTCTCCTAGGTTTCTGGGACCTTTCAAAGTTCTAGAAAAGAAAGGACCTGTGGATTATTGACTAGCCTTGCCTGATTCTTTGAGGCGTATGCATGATGTATTTCATGTATCTGTTTTGAGATATTATATTAGTAATCCTTCACATGTTATTGACATGAGTTATTTACAGGTGTCGAACGAGGGTGCTCTCATGGTGGATCCAATCCGCATTTTGTACCATTTCATTAGACATCTACATCATCGAATAGTCGATCAGGTCAAGGTCTAGTGGGACAACTATAGTCCACACTCGTCTACTTAGGAGGACGCATATGAGATGTGTCGACAATTTCCTTACTTGTTTGATAGATTAGACATATAGATCTATGTCATATACATTTATTTATTTCCTTTTATATATTGTACAAAATTTGGGAAGAAATTTAAAATAGTAAGAGGTGTATGTAACATACCGCTCTACTGAGCACACTTTTATTGACTTATTCTTTGAGGACACTTGTGTGCAAGTGATCCGGTTATGGTACATTTTGAATTCGTTTCGATTTTGGATTATACATGTTGATGATGATGTGTTGTGACTTTTTTTTATTTGATGTATATGTATTGGCAGATGCTATTGACGAGTTCTCCTGAGTGTGTAGGACACATGACAGGTTAGAGAAGTTGATGGCATCAATGGACTTCCTTGGACTCTGGATTGAGTTAGGAAGTGGATTGTATTTCGATTTAGTATTTCATTTCTCCACTTGTGACATATGATTGATTATAGTATGATTATGAATATGGATTATTGATAGTATTTTATCAGTGGATGCAAGCCTGAAGATGCTTTCTAATCTGACTCACATAAGGATTAGAGGGGTCATGCACAGAAATCAGACATTGAGGGAGAGGTGTGGCAACGTCCTTGTCACAACCTACTAGCACTCCCACCGTGGCCATAACTGTAGGTTAACGATTACCTAGTTTGGGTGGTCCACAATTTCATGAGGGCAGGCTAAGACAGTCGCTCACAAATATTTCTAAGGGGCGTGCAATAATACAGAGTCCTTATTCCTTAGAATCCCTTAGTCTCTCACAAGGTCGACCGAATGGAGTTTTGACTCCAAAGGGGCGGAAAAACTTCCAAAACAAGTCAAATGAGAGTGGAACCATTGGAGCCCATAGGTTCATCTTGAAGGGCACGTCGCACAATTGAAACTTGAGTCAATAAACCTAGGTGGCCTAGAAAACATTGGAATGATTAGACCTTGTAACTTAGAATAAAGTATTTATTAAATAATGAATTATTAATTATAAAGCCTAACAAAAGTCTAAGACTAAGTCTAAGTCTAAATTTAGATAAAGGACTAAATGAATTATGAAATGAGTTAAAGATTTGAGATAAATCAATTTCTAGGAAAAAGTAAGTAAAATCTAAAGATTTGATAAAATGCACATGTGTGCAAGAAATTAATAAAAAAGGATTTTTAAATAGAAACAAATAATAACTTGAGAGAATAGGTGTACATAGAATAGAATATTGATTCAACCTACCACTAATCTAACTAGAAGAAGACTCTTAATCCAACTCTAACTAAGATCTAGTTAGGAGACACTCATTAAATGAGAATTTGGGGAACAAAGGGACAACTAAGAGCGAAAATAGGAACACATTGAGGAATGTGAAGGAATTTGCCTTTTTAAATAAAATAAAATTTGGTAATTACTTGTGCAACTTGGGGAGAGTATGACAAGTGTGTGGGTGAATAATAATAATTAATTTAAATTAAAAATTTAATTATTTGTGCATGAGGATAGGTGTAAGTGAGGAATATTTCTATAAAACAAATGATGTAGAAGGGAAATAGATTGGACCTTTTGAGCATTGTTATGCTGCCGAATTTTTGTTTGACTATGTTTTACTTTTGAGAGTTGGGACTCCATTCTTCTGAAAAGAGTCGAAGCTCTTCCTTGTGAGGCAAGCTTGGAAGCTACTTTGTTATGGTTTTGTGCTTCGCCCCTTTGTGGCTCGGGGGGCTAAGGGGGAAGAAGAGTACCCATAGCATTGACTTTGAGGTACCGGTGAAGTTTCGTTGATTAGCAAGCAAGAGAACAAAAAGAGTGCAAGACTTTGAAGGGAATCTTCATTTCACAACCTTTATTGGTCCTGGTAATTTTTTTTTATGTTCTGAATTTATTTTTAGTATGAGTATATTAGTACTTTAGATTTCATATGGCCATTGGAGAATCAATAGAAAGTCTTAATGCCAAATTGTTACAATTGTTTTCAAACGAATAATAGTTATACTGCTTACAATTTTCAATTTTCACTGTAATTTCGACGTAATTTTCACTGTAATTTTCAATCGTTTCCCTTAACCATTGGTTGCCAATTCTTCCTTATATTTGTTTTTACTTGCATTCAGTGCATGGGAATCTTTCCAGAATCTCAACGCTGGTAGTCTTGACGAATATTTTGAAGCACGTTTGAACCCAGTGATTAGCATGCCTGAACTCAACGCTGGAAAAATCTTTGAAGCACGCTTGAACGAATGTGAGCGAAGTGGGATTTTTCACTCCTGCTCTGGAATGTGACTGGTCTAAGATAGTCATTAGGATAGGTTTTGGAGTATCCAAGTAGTCAGGGGGAACCCTAAGAACCCTCTGAGATAAATAGAGATTATGTATGCCCAAATGAGGCTAGCTGCAAGTTAGTAGGAGATTTCTGAGTTTTCAGTTTTTGTTTTGATATAGTTGTAGCCATTTTCACTTTTGAATATAACAGAGGAAAATTGAACCAATGCATGGTGTGGACATTGCTTGAAATTCTCTATTATTGTGTTTTCATGAATGAATGAATCAATTTCGTTATGAGTATATGGAACTGTGAATGTTAGGATACGTTTCAATTGCCTCTCTTCTGTTGAGTGGTGCAAGGTGTGCACACAGAACGTAAGGAGTGCCTTGTTGGGATCTGTTTCGGTTCCAAATCTTAGAAGAGATAACATGAAACTTCCCTTTGCAAGGAGTGAAAAGAGACTGGTGCAAGGTGTGCACAGTCATCCGCAAGAATTCAAACCTTGCGTAAAGATCTAGTGCAAGGAGTGCACAGATTCAAGGTTTGACTAAGCGTCAAAGGGACTTTGTAAGAAGTCGAAGAACCAACAAAAGGAGAACGCCATGAAGGCGAGAGGAATTTATCTTCGAGAAATCCTTCAGATCTGAGTTATCAAAATCCCTGAAATGCAAGGACTGTGTGGGAAGTCGAAGTCTTCACAAGACCAAGCTCATGAGGAATAACACTTTTCATAAGTGTTAATGAGATCCAAGAGTCAGACTTGTCGGAGGAGAAAAGGTTTGAAGCCTTTGAACACTTAGAAAGTCTTCTAAGTTAGAGAAATTAGAAGCTCAGGAGGAGGAGCGATGTCGACCATTGGATCACAATGTAAGGACCAACAACTGTCTGATTGAAGAAAAGGTATGCAATCTTTAATGCTTCGTATACACAGGGGAGAGAACCCACCAAGATTTGAGACTTGAAACTTCTGAAGTCTGGAGTTCTGTCTTTCTGAAGTGAAATTTCCATCATCTGATCATCTGAAGCAGGCTGAGTCGTCAGATCGTATGAGGTGAACGTTTGACTTTGTGTCGCCAAGGAGAATTTGAGCCATCGGATATCGTGAGCCTAGGAGGAATCAAGTTTGAAACTTAAGATTCCCGAAGCACGGAGTGCTGGAGAGCCGAGAGCCTTCAATCTATCAGAGGACACTTGTCAGAAGATCTGTTTGAGAACTGAGGTCACCAAACCCCGAAGACTTGAAGTGAATCTGAGCCATCGAATCTGGATGAGACGTGGTGAAGATCTGTGAGCTCCGGGTAAATTCCTGAAGCGATCTCTAGCCATCGGATTCAGGGGAGATGTGGCATGAATCTATGTACTCCGGGTATAGACTTGAATTAGTCCTCAGTCATTGATCCAGGGGGGGACACGCGTTAATTGATCACAGCGTTTGGATAAAAGCATTGGGGAAAGGGTGAAGTTTGAGATTTTAAATCTCCAAATTCCAGAACCTAGAGGAGATCTCGACCATTGATCGATGGGAGGGTCTCAGGACCGTTGATCTGGGTTGAAAGGTCAAACACCCAAGTTAGAAGTTGGACCATTGATTGTGAGGACAGGTGTCTTCAGATCACCCGCTCCAGAAGATTGAAGTACGAAAGGAGACGAGGTTTGAGATTTCAAAACCCCAAAGTCCAGAGAACCGCAGAGATCACAACCATTGATTCAAGGGGATAGGTGTCAGCAGATCTTCCACACCAGAAGATTTCCCTGTAAAGGAAAACAAGTTTTGAAACTTGAGAATTTTAGAGGCCAGAATTCCTATTCAACAACAGTGATCGATCTGGGAGGAGTAAGTCTGAACCATTGATTTCGAGGAATATATCTCAGTCATTCGCTTGAAGGCACCGTCAATATCGTGAGATCGACGGTCATCTTGCATTGCGGGGACAGGAGTTGTGTGGACTTTAAAAATTCAAGGGTGGGCCACAATCCATATCATGGTTTCACCAGGTGGACACGTGGAGGCTTGAGGAGAATTGTGAGCCCAAAATTAGTTTGAATTCAAACCTCTTGTGGTTGCACCTGCAATCGCGTGGTCATCGCCCAAGGTCACATTGAAGGAGGGGCCGAGATAAAATGCGCTAATGCCCAATACTCTAATATTTTCGCAGAGCACGAAAGGGAAGGTTGTGGATGTTGAGAAGCCTATGCAGGGAGCTGAGAGGACCTGTGTTTAACATAGAATGAGACCAGTGGGGTTTAATAGAGTCAACCGACTCCAGAATTGAAGATCCTGACCAAAAGATCATGCAACCCTTAGGAGAGAAGGGGGTCTGCACAAAGTCGTATCAGAGATGATTTTTTTTCTTGCATATAGCAGGAAAAGGAGAGGAGACAGAAGAACTCGAAATTGTACTCTGTGTGTGATAGACAGTCAACACAATGCCACCAAGGAGACGAGTGTAACCACCTTTAGCCAATCGAGCTGTAGAGAGGGAGATGCGAGAACTTGATGCAATATTAGAGGTGATGGAGGCAACGCAGAGGAGAGAACCTGATGCTGGAAACATCGGTGATGTAGAGAGCGAAGAAGTAGAAGATGAAGAAGCTGTAGGAGAAGATGTTTCCAAAGAATTCTTGCTGAGAGCAGTTGCTAGATTGGGAGGTAGAGCCAAGATAGAGGTCCCAATGTATGAAGGAAATTTAGATGCTGAAGAGCTATTGGATTGGGTGAGATCCATGGACAAACATTTTGACTATGAAGAGGACATGCAACGCTGTGGTGGGATGAACTGCAGGCTGAGATCAGAAGCAAGGGCAAGCAAAAGATAAATAATTGGGACATAATGGTAGCCAAGATGAAGGCTAAGTTCATTCCCAAAGATTATCAGATCAATTTATTCACGAAGATGCAGAACCTGAGACAGAAGGGGATGAAAGTTAAGGAGTACACAAAGGAGTTTTATAGGTTGAACATAAGAACTAGATAAAGGGAGAGAGATGAAGAAAAAGTTTCCAGATATATAAATGGTCTGAGATATGAAATCCAGGATGAGCTCAACATGATGGTAGTAAAGACAGTGGAGGATGCTTATCAGTTTTCACTGAAGGTAGAGGAGAAGTTGGCCAGAAAAAAAATCCAACGAGGAAGAGGTAAAATCCCAACCCCAACTAGAGGTAAGGGAGTTACCCATGAAAAGGCACATAATTCCAAGGACAAGGCTAAAAAACCACATAGTCACTCGGAAAGAGGAGGGAGTTCTCGAGGAAGACAAGGTGGTGGAAGAAGTTCTTCTAGAGGAAGAGGAAGAAGAGGAGGAGGAGAAGTAAGATGTTATGTCTGTGGAAAGACAGGGCACATGCCTTGGGAATGTCTTGAGAAAAAGAAAGAAGGAGGAGGTGAATCTCACATTTCAGAAGCAAAGAGAGGGAATGTTGAAGCAGAAGGAGTAGAGGATGGAAGATCCTTGATGTTGAGGAAGGTTCTCTTAAAACCAGAGGCAGAAGTTTAAAAGGAAGTGCAGAGGTATAGTCTCTTTAGGACAACTTGCGAGACTAAAGACAGAGTATGCAAGGTGATAATTGACAGTGGGAGCACTGACAACTTAGTATCCACAGAGATGGTGGAGAAATTGGAGCTGGAGACAACTGCACATCTGAATCCATACAAAGTCTCAGGGTTGCAAAAAGGACACCAGGTAATGGTTACTAAACAATTCTTGGCTGAATTTAAGATAGGAGGATATAGAGATGAAATTCTATGTGATGTAATTCCCATGGATGTATGCCATATGTTTTTGGGAAGACCATGGCAGTTTGACATGAATGTCATTCATGATGGGAGGAAGAATACATACACCTTGGAGAAGAATGGTAGAACACACATGTTGTTTCCAATAGAGGAGAAGAAAGTGAAAGAAGAATCCATCATGAGCATACTTCTCATGAGTGGGAAGGAACTCCTAAAATAATCCAAGAAAGAACAGGAGATGGAGTTTGTTGTGGTGAGGAAACCCGGAGTTATCCTTACAAGTACTTCAATGGATTATTTTCCTGAAGAAGTTCAAGAATTGTTGGATAATTTTGTTGACATAGTGGTGGATGAAATGCCTAACTCATTGCCACCCATCAGAAGTATCATCCACCATCTTGACTTGATACCAGGAGAAAGTCTGTTGAACAAAGCAACATATAGATTGACACCTCGAGAGAATGAGGAAGTGAAGAACCAAGTCCAAGAACTGTTAGACAAGAGTTTGGTTAGAGAGAGCTTGAGTACATGTGCAGTACCAAATGTGTTGAGTCCAAATAAGGATGGAGGATGGAGAATGTTTACAGACTCAAGAGACATTAACAATATCACCATCAGGTATAGATTTCCTTTACCAAGAATGGATGATTTAATGGACTGTTTAAGTGGAGAAAATTTATTTTCTAAGATAGATTTGAAAAATGGATATCACCAGATTAGAATGAGAGAAGGTGATGAGTGGAAGACAACCTTTAAGACAAATGAAGGTTTGTATGAGTGGCTTGTTATTCCATTTGGCTTAACAAATGCCCCGAGTACTTTTATGAGGACGATGAATGAGATACTGAAAGATTTCATTGGCAAGTTTGTGGTTGTATATCTGAATGATATACTGCTATTTAGAAGGACTAGAGAGGAGCATTTGAGGCACCTAACACTAGTTATGAGGAGACTACAGTAGGAGAAGTTGTTTATAAATATGAAGAAGTCCTCTTTTATGAAGACATAACTCATTTAATTGGGTTTTTTTATCTCTTCTAATGAACTGAAGATGGATCGAGAGAAGGTGAAAGCAATCAAATAATGGTCGTCACCGAAGAGTATGTTTGAGGTAAGGAGATTTCATGGATTAGCAAGCTTCTATAGGAAGTTCATCATAGACTTCAGTGGAATTTGT
>SNQJ01S0019185.1:83225-99771 GCA_010110895.2 Picea sitchensis | reverse complement strand
CTTTTGAGACTTCTTGCCTTATGAATGCCAGTTTCTTTCATGTCTTTGTTTACATTGTGTTAGAGAAGCTCGGAATTGGAGGATCCAGTCGAGCTGTAGCTATTATAGGATGATGTTGTAATGGATCACTGTAATAGTTGCACTGTCTCTAATCAGTTCTTGTGATTTTCCCAGCATTGAGTGACTTGGAATTGGAGGATCCAGTCAAGTCCCCTTTTAGTTCCTTGAGACCTTGAACCAAGCAGATCTTGCATTCAGAGTCTTTATTCTGCAAACTTCCCAAAGCCTGTTGCCCAAAGTTGTTTGTTCACCTTTCTTACTAAGTCTTCCACCTGTTCATCTTTTAATCAACCCACTGGCTGAAGTTAGGTTGAGACCTCCTTTGTTACTTACGTACCAGACCAAGTCCCTGAGTTAGATTAATATCTCCTCGAGTCTTTATCTCCATTTGATCACCCGTTTATAAAAAAATTGTGACATTAAACTGATGGGTTTCAGGCTCTGCTCCTGCAAGGAATCCAGGAGTGACTTCCGACGCTAACATTTCTGGCGTCGTTGCCGGGGATGAAGTTGAATATTTTCCCCGGGATTGAATGACAATGATTAACTAATTCTGATTGTGCATCAGATATCAGAATTATCAAGATTGCTGCTGTGCACTTGGCGACTCCATTGTGACGACTCCGCTGGGGAGAACCTGCTCTATCAATTGTGGCTTTCAGAGGCAGACACACGCGGTCTCATCCATAGTTTCCCCTAGCTACACCTGAAACCAATCCGGAGGTGGTTCTCAGAAAAGGAAAGGCCCCTGAAGAAGAAGCTTCCACCGCCGAAACAGGTAATCTGCCATCTCCTTCTGTAAGAACTCCGTTTTCTCCTCCTCAGTTTCTTAATAGACCTCCTTCAGAAGTTTCCCGTTTCCTGAATTTTGGGAGTGTTCCTGCTGAGTTTTCCCCTCCTGGTCTGGGATTGGAGGGAGAAATCCTTGTCACTCCCCTCCCCTCTGAGGCTGTACCTCGGCGTAGACCCACGACCATAGAAGATCTCCCCACTCCTGCACAAGGAGGAGTACCTGCTGACTTGAGCTCGTTAGCTTTCTCCTTAAATCCTCTCTTGTTTCCCACTTCACTTTGAGATTCATTTCCTGCAGCCCCTTCGCAAACTCCTTCTCCTCCGAGTTCTCCTCCACCTAATATTCCTATGGCCGGAGAAAATCACCCTATGACCGAAATAGAGGTCATCATAGCCGCTAGATACGCTCCCCTCGTGCTACCACAGCCTCTCAATAACCTCCCACCAGAAGGATACCTAAAGCAACTGCCCAAGTTTACAGGTGAAGGGGATATAACTGTTGAAGAGCACCTAGCAGCCTTTTACACTTTCGCGGATGATAATGTTATCATGCACACAGACGTATGGACGAGAATTTTTGTCCAGAGTCTCCAAGGACAGGCTAGAAACTGGTTTAGGGCCCTGTCTCCTGGATCTATTGATGGGATCAGAGCTTTAGATAATGCCTTTTTGAGACAGTGGGGAGATAAAAAATACTTCATGTATTACATGACAGAGTTTGGGTCGTTGAAGAGAAAGGAAGGAGAGTCCGTTTCTGACTTTTCCAAGAGATTTAATAAAATGTACAACAAAATTCCTGTTGATATAAAACCCTCCTAAGCCTCTACAAAGATCACTTACTCCAGCGCCTTCGATCTTGATTTCTGCCTACTGCTAAGGGAGAAGAGAGCTGCTACACTGGCACACATGCAAGACACAACCGTGGAGGTAGAATCCAACATATTGGCAGTTAACCGACTCAGGAACGCCGGTGATAGAAATACGTCAAAGAGCAGGCCTGAAGCTCCCTCGTTCAGTTCCTCACCCCTGCCCCATCAGACAGATGAGACAGCCAAAGAAATAAAATCACTTGCTGCCAAGATAGAAAGGTGGAAATTAGAGGGGAAGCCCATGTACAGAAATCCCCAGAACACTGATAATAGAGGTTTCAGACGACTTGCTAACAATATGCCTCAGGTTTTCCCGAGGGAACAAAGGGGAAAAGATAGAGATGATCAAAGGGTTCAAACCTCCCTCCAAAACAACCTAGTTGATCATCGGGAAAGAGAGGAGATAGATGAGTTTGGCCCAGAAATTCACTGTATGTAAGAGACTCCCCCTTTTCCCCACTTGACCCAGTCTCCATATGAAAGATCTTTGATGAACATTCAGATCCATGAGTTAGGGAAGGGGGAAAGGGCTGGTCACACTTCTAACAGATATAATCTCATGTCAAGAAGGAAAGAAGGAGACTTCGACAGCTCAGACCAACCCCTCATAGCAGATAGGTCTACTAAAACTGCAGCAGCCACAACTAAAGAAAATAAGACTCAGAGTGCTTCGCCGGCAGCCAAGAGCCTGTCACTGAGGTAAGAGAAGCTCCTGAACTTACCCCCTCCTTCAATTTTGAGCATGAGATTCAGAAGATTAGGATTCCTATACCTCTCTCTGAGCTAGTTAAAAATGAAGACTTCAAAAGGTCCCTCTCCAAGTTGCTACAATCTGAATCCCCCCAGCCCCCCTCTTACTCAATAAACCTTCAAGATGAAAATCCTGCAGTCGTCTTAGGGCCCATGGTAGAGGATAGAGATGATTCATCCCCTCCCTTCTACACTTCCCTGAATATACATGATAAAGTGCTGCATAACTGCCTCATGGAATCAGGGGCTTCCCATAACCTTATGCCCAAAATAATAATGGAAGAGTTGGGATTATAAGTGACCAGGGCCTATCATGATTTATACTCTTTTGATTCAAGGAGGGTGCAATGCCTGGGAGTCATCAAGGACCTGGTGGTTTCTCTGTTTCAACTGCCCATGAAGAGTGTGGTCATGGACATTGTGGTAGCTGATGTTCCTCCCAAGTTCGGCATGCTGTTGTCAAGGTATTGGATTAAAAGACTTGGAGGAACATTACAGATGGACCTCACGTATGCTACCATCCCAGTGTTCGGAGGGGAGCGTAGAAGACTATACAGGGAAGCCCAACTGGCCTACATAATCAGTGATGAAGCCAACCCTACCAATCATCCCATCTTTGCCTTGGACACTGATTCAGGCTTCAGTTTACTGCAGCTCACCCATGCCCCCGAGCCTCCTCTGAAACTCAGAAAGCAGCCCAATGTTTCCCCTGAAGTTCCTCCCTCCATCACCCCAATCTGGAAAATGTTTTTTGATGGAGCCTGTTCCCAAGAAGGCGCTGGAGATGGAGTGGTTTTTATGTCACCTGCTCAGGAGACCACATCTCTGTCATACAAATTAGAATTTGAAGCTACCAACAATGTGGCAGAGTATGAAGCTCTTATCCTAGGATTAAGAGCCGCAAGGGAAATGGGAATTCAGGAGGTAGCAGTGTTCGAAGATGCCGAGTTGGTAGTCCAGCAGATCAGAAACGTTTATCAGTCCAAGCATCCTCGACTCAGGAGTTACAGAAATGAGGTATGGGACCTAATTGACAGTTTCTTCTTAGCGTTCAACATTTCTTTCATCCCAAGAGAAGAAAACACAGTGGCAGATTCCTTGGCTACATCAGCAAGCATTTTCAAGGTACCCTTGCCGCCCAAACTGAGATATGATGTAGAAGTAAAATACAGGCCCTCCATACCTGACAATGTCAAGAATTGGAAGGTGTTTGAGGATGATCTTGAGATCAATAAATTCTTGGAGACTATCGAAGAGTTTTCAGAGATGCATATCGATCAAGATTCCGTCTCCAAGGAAGGGTTTAATGGGGGTGAGTTGCTGAGTAAAATAGCAAAGCATGACATTATTCAGCTGCTTGGCAATCACATTCCAAGGGGACTAGTCCCATTAGAAAGATTGTTCGATGGGAATGATGTAGCAATAAAGGGAAGAGCTTCGGGTGATGATGCTGACACAACTGAGTGCAACATTGGCACACCAAAAGAGCCTAAGTTTGTCAAGCTGTCAAGGAGTTTGACCAAGGAGCAGAGGATTGAATATACCGAGTTGCTGAGAGAGTTTGCTGATGTGTTTGCATGGACCTACGAAGACCTTAAGACATATGACACATCTGTCATTGAGCACAAGATTCCACTGAAAGAAGAGGCTAAGCCATTCAAGCAGAAGCTGAGACAGATAAATCCCATGTTTCTACCTGTCATGGAGAAAGAGGTGAAGAAGCTGCTGGATGCCCAAATCATTGTCCCCTTGAGATATTCCGATTGGGTGGCCAATTTGGTTCCGATAAGAAAGAAGAGTGGGGAAATCAGACTCTGTGTTGATTTCAGGAACCTGAACAAAAGCTCAAGGAAAGACAATTATCCCCTGCCCAACATGGAACACATATTGCAGAAGGTCACTGGTGCATCTAGAATATCCATGATTGATGGCTTCTCTGGTTACAATAAGATATCAGTAATGCCTGAGGACAAGGAAAAAATGACCTTCACCACTCCTTGGGGCACATTCATGTATGCCAAAATGCCTTTCGGACCGATGAATGAAGGAGAAACATTCCAACGGGCCATGGACATAGCCTTCATCGGAGAGAAGGACCAGTTTGTGGTAATATATCTAGATGACATCACGGTCTTCTCCATGACAGATAAGGAGCACTGCTGCCACTTGAAGAAGGTTTTCCTGAAGTGTCGGAGGTTTGGCCTATCTTTAAACCCCAAGAAATCTCTGTTCGCTATGAAAGAAGGGAAGATATTAGGCCATATAGTGTCAACAGAGGGAGTAAGGATTGACCCTAGCAGGGTAGAAGCACTTCAGAACCTGTCACTTCCCAGGTCTAAGAAGGAAGTTCAAGCCTTTTTGGGGAAGATAATTTTTTTGAGGAGATTTGTCTCTTATTTTTCCGAGTTGGTGAAACACATCACAACCATGCTACTGAACCCAGGGAATCTTTTGTCTGAATAAAGAGCGCGCTGACTGAGGTACCTGCACTAGTCAGTCCTGATTATTCTAAAGATTTCCTGATTTTTTCTTTTGCTTCTTGTGATACAGTAGCAACAGTCTTGTTGCAGAAAAATGGTCAGGGGCAAGAGCAACCTATTTCCTTCTTCAACAAGGCATTGAGAGATGCTAAACTCTGGTACGAGATCATGGAGAAGCAGGCCTATGCCTTAGTGAAAGCTCTCAAAGCTTTCAGAGTCTATGTCTTGCACTCGAAAATCACTGCATACGTTCCTTCGGCCTCTGTGAAAGACATTCTTATACAGCCTGACATAGACGGAAGAAGAGGTAAGTGGATTGCCAAGATCCTAGAATTTGATTTGGAGATTAAGCCCACCAAGTTGATAAAGGGGCAGGGTTGGGCCAAGTTGCTGGATGAATCTAATTGCAAAGCCTTAGGGATTAGCTTCATCAATGAGCAAGCTGAGTCATCCAACAAGAATTTTCAGGGTGCCTTGTCCCCAGAAACATGCTCCTGGTACAAGGATATTTTGTATTTTCTGCAGGAGTTGAAGCCCCCCGATGGAATGGGAAAAAGTAAAGCGAGGGCTCTTAAGCTCAAGGCGGTCAGGTATTGCCTCATTGACCAAACCTTGTACTGGAAAGACCCTCTAGGGGTATTTATGAGATGCCTGGACCCGCAGGAGGCCCAGAAGGTCACGTTTGATTTTCATAGCGGCCTTTGCGGAGGTCATCATTTCTGGAAGACCACAACCCACAAGATACTCCGAGCTGGGTATTATTGGCCCACTTGGTCTCCGATGTTTGCAGGGAGATCAGAGCTTGCACCAAATGTCAAAAGATTTCAGGAAAGCAACAACTCAAATCGCTGCCATTGAAACCCATAGTAGCTTCGGCACCTTTTCAGCAGTGGGGGTTGGACTTCATCGGAGAGATTCATCCTCCCTCAAGTGGTCAGCACAGATGGATCATGACTGCAACAGATTATTTCACCAAGTGGATAGAAGCTATCCCCACTAGAAGCGCATCACACAAAGTAATTATCAGCTTCCTGGAGGATATCATAGCCCGATTTGGCTGTCCCAGCAGGATCGTCACTGATAATGCTGCTTCTTTCAAATATGAACCTCTAATTAAGTTCTGCGAGCAGTTCCAGATCTCGCTAATTCACTCCACCCCCTACTATCCCCAGGGAAATGGTTTAGCGGAATCCTCAAACAAAAGCTTGATAAAGATCATCAAAATATTGTTAGAGGATAACAAAAGAGCCTGGGATTCAAAGTTGAAGTTTGCTCTGTGGGCCGATCGTGTCACAACGAAGAAGTCTCTGGGCACTTCGTCGTTTCAACTAGTCTACGGAGCAGAGGCGGTTTTCCCTACTCAGCTCGCCTTACCTGTGGCGAAGTTCTTTCAAGACTACGAGGGAGAACTAGATCATATGATCAGAAGAATTCATCAGATAGTGGAAGTGCAACAGATCAGAGAACAAGTGAGAGACGTGGTTTATAGTCATCAGCAGAAGATCAAGCAGGCTTTTGACAGAAAGGTCAAGGAAAAGGAGTTCGAGATCGGGGACTTGGTATTTAAATGGGACGCACCCAGACAGGATAAAGGCAAGCACAACAAGTTCAACGCCCTATGGATCGGCCCCTTTAAAATCTCTGAGATTTTCTCCAACAACACATATGGGTTGTAGGATCTGGAGGGTGAAGAGGTTTTCAACAGCCCAGTGAATGGGCATTTTCTGAAAAAATGTTTTATTTGAGCCTTAGATGGCTCCTCTATTTGTAAATATTGTCTTTTAGTCCTTTGTGTATTTTCTTTTTGAATGTTTTCGGCTTAATAAGTGACTCCATAGCCCAACAGAAAGGCGACTGTAACTGCAGAAGGAGTTCTTAGAGCATCGCAAGGACGACTCTATCCCCCATGGAGCCTAATGTTAGTGATAATTCTTGTCTTGGGCTCGACATCATTCGGGTCTGCAAGTTACACTAGAAGCGCCTAAGCGCAGCATGGAAAAATCTCGTTTTTCGACTTCAAATCAAGCGAGCGGGCAAAGTTTGTCGTCAACGGCCAGGATCCATGTATAGAGCAGATCGACGATCGATGGGTAATCGCGGTTAGCAGAATTGCGCCAGGATTAGCGCAATGGATAACACTTATATATCACCAAAAAAGATCTCAGCTGTCCATCAAAGAGGGACACGTGGCACACGATCGGGCTCCATCGCCTCCTCGCACTTCGTGACTTTGAAGAACGAGGACTAGCCTCCTCCCAGCCGTGAGACGCGAAGGGCCAAAAGCATAGAAGCTGTGGCCCACAACTTCACGAAGCATTTTTAGCCGTCCATCCAGAGGGGACACTTGGTAGCAAATAGGGCCATCTCGATGCTTCGCCCATCGCGATTCCAAGGTGCAAAAAGAAACTCCGTTATGTTCCGATGCACGAGATGCCAGGTGAGTCCCGGACCTAGGCCCACGGAGGTGTCAGGTGAGTTCAAGGCCGTCAGATCTCAGAGGGACACGTGGTTCCGGATTAAGCCTTCTCGGCATATCGCTCATTGCGACTTCAATCAACAAAGATTAGCCCTTTCATATTCGCGAAAGCCGAAAGCATAGAGTCACAGCCCATGGTCACTTGAGGAAAGGAAGGAGCTACAGAAAGAAGGCCGAAGCGCTGAGTTTAGTTACAGAGAGGATCGTCGCGGTCTCCGAGCACCATCGGATCCAATCTCCATACTGTTTCTCGTCTGAAGTAAATGACGACAAGAGCGGGTGGTTGAAACCTCATTTCATTCATTAAGTGAGGGGATGGAGGGTCTGGCAAACCATCTGCTTGAGGAAGGCTTGTGTATCAATTTTCTCAAAAATGCCATGCCGAAGTCCTCAACTCAACAGAGAGGTCTGCGCATGCTATCCCAACACTTAATGGTTCAGCTTCCCTCCTTATAGGAGCCATGCGTAGTTAAGATGGCACTTAAAGAAAGATATCAGTACGAGTTTGACTGAAGAGACACCAAGCCTTGGGCGACTGGGCACGCCTCTGTTAGGTGATTTTCTCTGAGTATATAAACTCAGTCTTTGTATTTTGTAAGGTATCGATGGTTGAGCAGAGCTCCCGGTTGTAAAGTTTTAATGAAGCACTGTTATTCTGGTTATGCATGAACTTTTGAGACTTCTTGCCTTATGAATGCCAGTTTCTTTCATGTCTTTGTTTACACTGTGTTAGAGTAGCTTGGAATTGGAGGATCCAGTCGAGCTGTAGCTATTAGAGGATGATGTTGTAATGGATCACTATAATAGTTGCGCTGTCTCTAATCACTTCTTGTGATTTTCCCAGCGCTGAGTGACTTGGAATTGGAGGATCCAGTCAAGTCCCCTTTCAGTTCCTTGAGACCCTAAACCAAGCGGATCTTGCATTCAGAGTCTTTCTTCTGCAAACTACCCAAAGCCTGTTGCCCAAAGTTGTTTGTTCACCTTTCTTACTAAGTCTTCCACTTGTTCATCTTTTAATCAACCCACTGGCTGAAGTTAGGTCGAGACCTCCTTTGTTACTTACGTACCAGACCTAGTCCCTGAGTTAGAGTAATATCTCCTCGAGTCTTTATCTCCATTTGATCACCCCTTTATAAACAAATCGTGATTAAACTGATGGGTGTCGGGATCTGCTCCTGCAAGCAATCCAGGAGTGACTTCCGACGCTAACACATTGCATAAGATTTTGTACATAT
The DNA here is from genome assembly GCA_010110895.2 of Picea sitchensis. Lineage (NCBI taxonomy): Eukaryota > Viridiplantae > Streptophyta > Pinopsida > Pinales > Pinaceae > Picea > Picea sitchensis. The sequence continues at coordinate 91,109 of SNQJ01S0019185.1, read as the reverse complement.
TGCAATTGAATTATGATGTACATGAAATACTGACAAATTATTGGCAGTGTGCAAGATGAAGTCTTGCAGGAAAATGGTATGCAGTTTGGTGCCTGTGGAAAAATCACAAGGATGGTTGCATTCATAATATGGAAACAACCAAGATGAATTATGAAATAGAATTTCATGTTTTGGGGGAAAAAGTTGAATTCCCTTTTGAACTAATTTGGAGTTCCTAAATGAATTATTTTATGTTTTCTCATGATAACTGCATGTGGGTGATGCAGATGAGATGATGTTGATAAAAGTTAGAATGTTGACTACAAAGAGTAGTTCAGGAAGATGTTGATTGGGGACCTCTAAGGGCGGTTGGAAATCCTCGAGCCACGGTGCTCTGAGACTTCCGGTCCAGCCTGTTGTTGAAGCCTAAGGAAAGGGAGGTGTAGCAGCCGATCGACTGTGTGACAGTGAAGGTGTACACTCCTGGGGTGGGACAGGCATGTGGGGAATGAGAGACTGATGGTTGGAGTGCTGCTGGGGTTTGGATGGTTGGAGTGCTACTGAGGTTTGGTACCTTGGCCTAGACCATGTTGATATGGAAGTATTCTCAATCAAAAGGTGTATGAGCAGAGTGTTTATGTCTGTGGAGTCATAGCACTGCTAAGAGTTTATCAATGGATGGAACATCGTGGATCTACAACCATTCGATGCTTTCAATGAGGTTTAATTGAAGCATGTAACAAGGAACAATAAGTTGAATGCTTTCCTGAAGCAAATCTATGGAATAGAGAAATTGAGTTTCAATTGAAGTATGGATACCAGAATTGGTACTTGAAAGTAAAGAACCAGGTGGATAATGGGCTTCCAATAGCTAAAGCTTGGAGCTTTTGAAGAATGTTTGAATTATATATGTATAAACAAGTTTCACTGAGGACAATGCAAAAATAAGGGGAGGGGATTGTAATATCCCCCGGTATAACCCTAGTAGTAATTATGAATTGTAAACATATTTGATAGGTTGGTGAGCCGAGTTATAATAAGCTAGGAGTCTTATGTGGTGATTAGGCCAGAGAGCCTAGGATGCTAAGGCCAGGAGCCCATTTTGTATATGTAATTATGCAAAATCATTAATAAAAATATACACATCGCTTTGTGTAGACCGACCACGAAGAAAGAGTGATGGGGGACTAAGCTTCCACAAGGTTGGGCAAGGTGGGGGGCTAATTGTTTGGGCCTAGGGGCTAAGTTAGGGGGCTTACCTCTAAAGGAATAATATTTTGATATTAATTCCTGAAGGCTAAGGTGGACATGTTGAGTGTTGTCCCAAGTTCCTGGAAAAGGAACGTATGATAAGTGGAGTGCATGCGACTACAGGAAGACATGTGTGGCGCATGCAGTTATAGCTGGGAAAGCCAACGTTGTTGGGTTCACTTCCCATTCTTTCATCCTCCGCATGAGTTCATTGGGATCGGGGGACGTCTAAACCAATTTTACCTCTTCGTATGCATTTTCATACCCGTGCACATCGAAGGAAACCCTCACGGGAAGGTGGTTCGTTCTGTCCATTCTTCCATCCGGGAGTCAGAACCTGAAACCTTTGTGATCGACCTCTGCATTGTTTCATGGTCACACATTCTAAACTCAGTGGGTAAACCCATGGTCTGATCCTCCATCTATCATGTTTGCTCTATGATCGACCTCTACATTGATTCCTTTTCATGCACTCTGAAACCAGTGGCAAACCTGTGGACTGAGCCACGTATTTTGTGAAGCCTGAACATTCTATAAATGTCTATGTCATGTGTGTTATAACTGTGGGTTGTCGTGGCCATGCAGTTCCTTGGATGAGTGTGTCTTGTTGCCGTCGTTTGTTCCTTGCTAAGCCTTGCATTTGTACTCCTTGTTCTGGAACAGAGTTGAAGAAGCAGGTTGTCAGGCCTGTGTGCAACACTCTCTCCAGGTGAGAGAGGTGGTTGTGGTTGAAGAAGCAGGTTTTCAGGCTTGTGAGTGACTCCTTCTAGGTGAGAGAGTGTGCAGAGGAAATGAGAACTTGTGGAAGGGATCCTATAGCTGCCACAGAGCTCGGAGAATTTCGGTTTGGCCTGTTGCTGAAGCCCAAGGCAAGGGATGTTTAGCAGCCGAAGGATTGTTTGGTGTGACAGTGAATGTGTATACTCCTGGGGTGGGACATGCATGTGGGGAATGCGAGTCTATGAGTAGTGGGAATAAGTGGCTCCTGGGAGAGAATCCATCCTCATAAACTGTGTATCTTCTTATTGACCTTGCCTAGCCTAGGATTCCCTTACCCGATGGAGCTTAGTCCCAACTCAGGGGTGACCTACTGCTGAGAGTGATGAGAAATGCGGTCTATGGCTAGGAGGTTCGTGGAAGGTCTTCACGCAATTGGTGGTGTTATTCCAATTGAAAGACAAGTATAATTTATTTGCTTAATTTTATGTTATGCATAATGCTGGAATGTTATCATGTTTTTCGTTGCATGTATGAATTGATGTTAATTCTATTTAAATATGAATGGTAACAATAACTCTGTGTTAAAATGTGTTAATTTGATTTAATGCATATTATATTTATATGTGAATATTCCGCAGTAGTGGCATTGCCCGGTCTCTATGGAAGGTCGGGGATGCTATAGTTTAGTATCACAACTAAGTTAGAGCTGAGTAGTGGCATTTTCCAGGACTGTTGATGGTTGAGGATGTTACACCTTTTCATACTACAACTCCTTATGTTTCATATAATCCTGTTGGAACACCTTTACATCAAAGAATGCCGACCCTTTCCATACACACACAATCAATTGCGGGACAAATTACGATTGGGGGGAAACCATCATCTAGTGGGTATGTCCCTCCAGGGGGACATCCACCCTTGCACATATATGTCGGGGGGAAAACCCCTTTTATTGGTCAAACCATAGTTGTCACACAACCTATGGAAGGGGGGAAACCCTCTCTTGTCGAAAACCCTTCACAACCCTAGGGAGTACCTCAAGGAGGTACATTTAATCAACCCTACCAATGGGCGAAATCATACCATAACCCACAAGGAGGAGTACCAAATCATGTTCATTCCGGATTATATTTTGGACAAACTTATCCAGGTGTCCCAAATCCCACCTGGGGTCCTCAAGGACAACAACCTTATCCTCCCCAAGGGTCTAATGTTTACCCTCCGCAGGGAAAAACTGTTTACCCTCCTCAAGGGAAGACTATTTATCCTCCACAACCTAATAAACTGACTAATCCTCCTCAGAATCAACCGGGTTTCCCTCCACTCATGAATGTTCCTCAACAACAATTGAATCCTACCTATACTAGTCAACAACAACCATATATGGGAGTGCCTACTGGATACAATTATCCAGCTCAACCAGTTTATGGTCCCATTGGTGTCCCTATGCCGCATCAATATCACCCTCAGGTTAATTGACAATTACCATTTCTCGCCATGCTGGATCTACCAGATTTGTCTCAGTCGACAAATGATCCCATATTACATTTTCCTTTTTGGTCGGTAATTCCTACTAAATTACTTTCTAACATCTCCAAATTTGACGAAAAACTTAGGGAAAACCTGAATAACCATGTTATGACATTTCGTTTATGGTGTTCATCAAACTCACTGATGGATGATTCTATACGTTTGCGTCTTTTCCAGCACACACTCACGGGCTCCAAAACCAAATGGTACATTGAACTTCAACGTGGTACCTTTCAAGACTTCAACTCCTTAGCTATGTATTGTCTCACACATTTTCAATTACCTATCCATTACGAGATGAGTACTGAACTATTAACCTCCCTTCCTCAAACGAACTATGTACATATCTCTGATCACATTCATGATTGGAGACGATGACGAAGGTTGATTAAATCGACCATTCCTGACCAGTTATTGGCATAGTGGTTTTCTAAATCTCTTTTACCCCCAATTTCTCGTGACATCACCATGGGTGGTGTGGTCACTGAGGAAGAAGTCATTTCTCCAGCTCAGTATTTAGATTTGTTTTACTCCCAATCTGGTACATTGTGTGAGTTGATACCAAATGCTCCCCGTACTTCTACCGATCCATCGAAACCATCTTCCACGACACATGCAGATGGAGTCATCGGTACCGTAAAAAACCAATCTTCATCACAGTTGACCAGAACGGCTAATCACTTTGGTTATGCACCCGTCACCAATTTGAATTCACTCTCCTCTACCTCCCCCCCGACTCAAATATCTGAGGTGAATGCAGTTCAATCTACCTCTTCACAACAATTCGGGGGAAAGAAGAAAATGAAAAATAAACCCAAAAAGAATAATAATAATAATAATGAAAATACAAAAACACAAACTCCACCACCTACTCCTGAAAATCAACCATAGATAAAACCGAAATTCCCATGTCTCGTTTGTGGTGATAATCATTACACCTGAGACTGTCCTCATCGCGACGAAGTTACAAAACTTTTCAAAAGGAATTCCCAACCCGCTTTGTTAACACAACTTTTTCCTCAACAACAATCAATGGTTTCTCAATCCCTTGCCCCTCCAGCAGGGGGAATCCCATCCATCCTCCTAGTGAGGAAGCGTCGTGGAGTGATCATATTAATATGTTCAATGGGATCGATTTAACCACTCACACCACCACGTATGACACACCAAATAAACCTGATAAAGAAAAGGTCACTAAAGGTACCCCACCAAATCCATCTCCTACCACCGTTAGTCCTCCATTTGGGTCACTTCAGATTGAGAAACCCACTTTCGACTCTATTTTATGCCCTCCCAAGAGCACTATTCAAAAATCAACTTTTAATCCTAGTTCACGTGCCGCACAAAAATACAACATTGTTGAAGATTTGGCTCAAGAACCATGTGCTATGTCTTCTCTTGAAGTTATACAACATTTCCCAAGTCAGCGTAGAACGCTCTTGGCCACCATCGGTGCCATTGATCCCGAGTCATCAAATAATATCACGTTTAACCTTGACAACTTCAAGTCACAAATTTCTCACCAAATTGATTTTCAAATTGATGTAGTTGTTCATAACCAACACATTCACTGCACCATACTAGATGAGGGAGCTTCCACTTGTGTCATTTCGTTAGCTTGTTGGAAAGGATTAAAATCACTTGCTCTTAACCAATCCCCTACAATGTTATGAGCATTCGATGGGCGAGGTTTTCATCCTCACCGACTCTTGCAGTCGTTAGTCGTTCAGTTAGGAGGTAAGTCCATCTCTGTCGATGTAGAGGTAGTCAATGCTCCCCTTGATTACAACTTGTTATTAGGAAGAAGTTGGTTTTATGCCATGACTGTCGTCGCTTCATCGGTGTTTCGATGTGTACAATTCCCCCATCAAGGTAAAATTGTCACTATCGACCAATTAGATTACTGCAACCTCGACGCTCACACTCCCACCACCAACAATATTCCTTTCTTGGAAGATAGTAAGACCAGTTATGAAAGTGTTGGTGTAGGTATTTTAAAATATTCTTACGTTATGGGTAATTTCCCTGCACCACTTCCTCCCACCACACAACACATTGCCACGATCAATATGATCTCGACTATGGCATATCATTCTTTCGAATCATTTGATCCTTGGGTTGGGCCTAGTCCTTTGGAATTCGATTCACTAGGTGACGCTATGCTAGTTAGTCCTGCTGAGGATTCATACGATGCTATCTAATCTACCTCTCCCTCTTTGTATGACCAACATCTATTGGCATCCAACACTTATTTGTTGTCATATTGGTTGGATTCCTTATCCTATGCTTTCGACTACATCCCACAGATTTTTCCATCGAACAAATCCATTATGGAAATGCTTAGTATCGACGAGGTACCTTGGGATGAAAACCATCATCGATCATATTTTATTCCTAGTCTAGATGAAATTCAGGAAGATATACACTCTATCTCCCCCCTCCCATGTTGTCTATTCTCCCTAATCTCCTATACTTACCTAGGATACTACTTCTGAGGGAAATTTAGGAAACATCTCTTCTACCGTCGCTATCGATATTTCGATCAAAGAAGGTATCGTGGAAAATGTTCATCTCGATGCTAATATTTCACCCGAGGAAATGAAAGCTTACATCGCTTTATTTAAGGAATTCTGTGATGTCTTCACTTGGAGTTACGAGGAAATTCCAGGGATCGATCCATCGATCGTTGTGGATGAAATAAAAACTTACCTGGGCGTTAAACCTGTACAACAAAAACTTCGACTGGTTCATCCTAAGAAAACCGTAGCCATAAAGGAAGAAGTTGAAAAACTGTTGAAATATGGCTTTATCAATCCTGTCCCCTTGACAGAATGGGTTTCTAACATCATTTTGGTTGCTAAAAAACAAGGAACCATTCATTTTTGTGTCGATTATAGAGATATCAACAAGGCTTGTCCCAAAGACAATTACCCTACACATTTCATTGACCAAATCATTGATAACTGCACTGGCAACATTATATTTTCTTTCATGGATGGATTTTCAGGGCATAACCAGATTGATATTTTGCCAGTTGATCAACATTAGACAACTTTCATCTGCCCATGGGGGAATTTTGCTTATTGAAAACTACCCTTTGGTCTAAAAAACATTGTTGCTACATTCCAGCGGGCCATGTCATATGATTTCCACGATATCAAACATATTACAGAACCCTACCTCGATGATTTACCCGCTCATTCATCTAATCGAAAATATCATATTGGTCATTTATGTGCCATTTTTCTTCGATGTCGGTTCTACTGTATCCGTTTGAACCCTGACAAATGCATCTTCACTGTCGAATCAGGTCAACTCCTTGGTTTTGTCGTCTCCAAATATGGGATTAGGGTGGATCGCTTAAAAATTAAATCTATTCTTTCTTTACCCCCCCAACAATCTGACCAAACTACAAAGTTTGTAAGGGAAATCAAACTTTCTTCGCCATTTTATATGTAATTACGTTGAGATTACTAAAGGATTTATGCGTTTGTTTAAGAAAGACACTCCTTTCATCTGGGATGACACTACTCAACGATCTTTTGATGCTCTTAAACATGCATTGACCCATACACCTCTCTTGCATCCTCCAAATTATGGACGAGACTATATCCTTTATTTGGGAGCCTCTACTTCCACTATTTCTATGGTGTTAGTTCAAGAGGATCCTAATGCTGACGAACATGTGATCTACTATCCGAGGAAGAGTTTATCTGGTCTCGATCTTCGATATTCACATGTTGAAAAGTTGGCTCTCGCAGCTGTCATTTCCATCTAGAGATTTCGTCATTACTTCCTGTTACGCACTACCACGGTCATTGCAGACTCAAACCCCATGTACAATATTCTGACACGTCAAGTCCTTGGGAGAAAATATTCCAAATGGATGGTTATTCTTCAAGAATTTGATCTTGAGTTTTCCAAATCAAAAGCTAAACAGTCGTTGGTTTTTGCGGAACTTATCTGCGATCTTCCCCATGTTGATGAAGATACTGAGCCCAGTGATTCTCTTCCCGATGAATCTTTGTTCCTCATTAGCACGTCATACCCTTGGTATGGAGATATTCTTCTCTATCTTCAAACCCAACGTTTCTAGCCCGATATCTCTCGTGAAGAACGTCGTCGTATTCACCACCATTCTAAACGCTACCTTATCATCAATGACACTTTGTATCACCGTGGTATTGATACTATCCTATGACGTTGCTTAACCCACGATGAGGCTGAACGTGTTTTGAATGACTGTCACCTTGGATATTGTGGCGGTGACCTTTCTGGGATGGCTACTGTTGGATTACTGAGAGGGGGGGTGAATCAGTAATAGAGCAATTTAACCATATAATCCAAGTGTTATATAAATGAAGCATTATTATCCAATAACTGCAGAGTAAATAAGCAATGAAC